>APFE030853516.1:94806-133722 GCA_000404065.3 Pinus taeda | reverse complement strand
GTGTGGCGTTTCCAGAGTAATTGTTGGAAGCCGAAGCATCGCCTCTAGGTAGCCACTGAAGGATCTGTGCAAATCTATCCATCATCGCGTTCCTTTGCCACTTGAGGGATTCTTCAAGTAAGATTTTAATAGGATCTCCTGCCCCCTCATCTTTCTTTTCATCCGCCATGGGAGGCTATCGAGATTTGCGAGGCTGGTCTTACAAAGGTTCAACCAATTCAAGCCCTAACTCCTTATATCCCGACCTCGTTGGGGACATGCAAAGAAAAATAGAAAAAAAGAAAACTGCTCTGATACCACTGTTCTGAATTTAAACAGGAATGCAACAAATTATAGAGATAACCATAAACACAAAGATGCAGCGAAATGAATACTTCATTTCGTTATTGTAAAATATTGAAATATTGTTATAAACAGAAATGGAAATCAACCAACTAGGGCGATGGTAGCTTATCTCTGAGAAGAGATGTGGAAGCTACATGCCTCTGAACTATGTTACAATGAGGCTCGAAGGCCTATTTATTGTTGAGAAACATGGGAAAACCCTAAACTTCCAAAAACCTAACCCTAGAAGATGAAATGCCAAATTGTAGGCCCTGTTTAGGTAAATTGGTACATAAACTTCCCTGGGTCATAACTTTGGCATACAATCTCCATTTGACGCATACAATATCTCACTAGAAATATCTATCCAAGAACTATAACTTTGGGAAGAGCAACATCGGTCCATGTACCCATGTTGCTCCCAGATTTCCCAAAAACGTCATTTATGGCCTCAAAAAGGCTCTGAAAGTTCAGGACCCAAAAAACTGCTAAAAATAGTAAAATTGCCTACAATTATAGAAACTAAAAAGTTAAAAGAAACAATGGTGGGGGCCCAAGTGGACTTGCCAGGTGGCCACCAATATCCACCTAGATCAATCAAGTATACATCTTAAAGAGTAAAAAAGGATAGCTTGAGAGACCTCTAAGTAAAATTATACCATGATCAAATCAGGTGGTGTGAGAATAACATGGAACATTTCCCACAATTTGATATGTTCACTAGGCATGATATTCTTGGCATTAATTGACCATGATTTTGATTGGAGAAAATTGCATTCTTTACTTGATCTGGAACCCTCTAATAGAAATAGAAGCATCTTGATGCTTTCAAAGAAAACCCCATGTCTTGGTTTCCCATATAAAGACACAAATATATGCTAAACAATGAGGTGGGTTACTAGATGCAACAAACTTGGGTTAAAGTTTCATGTAATAAATTATAATAAAGGAAAAATAAGACTAAGGTCATGGGACACATATTCCAGGTTTAATGCTAGGCATCACTTACAGTTTAATTATGACTATGAAAATTGGAAAAGGCATCCGCAAAGGAAAAGAGGCAATAATTGGCATTTAATTGTGAGAAATAAAGGAAAATATGAGAAAAGGAATATGAAGAGACAGAAATATGCATGCAAGGGAAATTAGAGGAAAATGAAGTAAAAGGAGACATCAATGATAAAAAGGCATCAAAGAAATAGTTCACAAATTTTCTCAATTTAGTTGTTGGCTCTCTTACACTCCTACACACTTAGAGAATTCTTGGATCACTTTAGCATTCACTTGGATTTGGAGAAAGGAAAGCAAGCAAGCGAAGGAAAATGATAAGGAAAGGAAAGTGATAAGGAAAGGAAAGTGAAGGAATGAAAGGAGAAGGTTGGATTAGCAGCTTCAACGGGAAGATTTTGTAGGTAACATGTAGCATGTGTGATTTCCTTGTTGGGTTGTGAATGCATGGTACATGCATTTGTTTAGTTGGTTCATTTTCTATCATTGGCATGGGTTTTCTTGGATCCACAGTGGTTTCTGCATTGCCTTACCATTTCCTAGATAATCATGGTGTGATGGGATTTATTCTTGGTTTAGCTTTGGATTTCTAGAATATTTTAGATCTGGGTGAGGTGGTTTCAGGAAAATCTCAATGGTTGGGGGTGGAGATGGGTTTTGTCTGGGAAACCCTCAATAGGTGGGCAAAGACAAGAAAATTCCTCTGTGTATGGTGAATGAATTCTGAGGCATCTAAGCTAGTTTTGTCTTTTTGATCTCGGGACCAGTTTAGGTGAGGTTACGGTAGCTTGAGGGTGGAGGTGGTTTAACCTTTGGATTCATTGTTTGGTTTATCCTGTGAGATCCAAATTCATGCTGGGAATATGGCATGGGGTGATTGGCTAAAAGAACAATTTGGTTCAACCTAATCTATGGCAAGTGATACGTGGAAGTCCCTGACTTGGTTGGATTTTAAATATGATAATAAAAGTTATTTTCCTCGTTATGATTTATGAGAACATATAATGGTTATTCATTGATCTTATGGTTTACTTTTCATGGTTCCTATTCTACTTATATGTTGGTTATATGCATGGTTCTTTTATGTGCTCTAACTATGACTCTTGTTCAAGGTTTGATAAGTATTTGAATGGTTGATGAATGCATGGGCTAACAGTGTTGTTGCATCTAGCTTGAGAGGGCAACGAGACTTATTTGTGGTTCTCATATGAAGTTCAAAATTTTATTACCAGATATGCATTCATGACCTGTAACTTATATGTTTACCATATGTTTTATGAAAAGTTGTACTAGGAATGTACTATTTCAGAAAAAAGTTAAAGTTTCAAATGGTTATCATTGTTATCATCATTTCCATGATTCTAGAAAGTTTGAAGCAGTTACGAGCAGTGGTTTGGAGGCTAACCTGAAAAAGTGGCATATATCTCATTATTACATGCACAAAATAAGAGAATTCTAGTCACAACCCCTGGCAGGAAAGGTTGTGTGTGCAATTGGAGCCTCATATCCTCATGCACAATTTGTCAAGGGTGTGGTTGGGGTGTTAGGTCAATGAAATAGAGTCCCAACTCAAGGATTGATCACTTGTGGTGTTTGTCAAGATCCTTAGTGGTCTATAGTCTCTTAGGGATGTTAGTTTGTGTTTGGATAGTCGACCCCATTTCCACAACTAGAATTTGGAGGTTGGGTCATATCACAGTGACACTGAGCTCATGTTTACCCTAGAGAGCTTGTAAAAATTTGGTAAATATGGAGGAGGTGTTATACTAGATCTTATGTGGGTTACAATACCTTAAATAGTTAAACCATTGTTAGTGATAAATCAACTTTTGAAACCCTCTAATTCATCAAAAACAATGGAAAAGTCATTAATTCAACAATTGAATTTTCTTGTAGCCCTTTAAATGACTTTTGCATTGAAAATATGGAAAAAAGGAAGGGTTTATATAATCGAAAGGGGATAACTAGTAGCCAAAATGACATCATATCAAAGGATTGAGACACTTTATAGCCTAGCGTGGGGGAGATGTTGTAGTGGTGAATAACATTCAGTATTAGATTATAAAATAATAATATGAAAACACAATATTGACTTATATAAAAAGTAATAAAAAAGTAAGGTAGAATCAAGTAATACATCCAATTGTTATCTTGTTAATTATTTTTATTTAATTAAATTACAAATATTTATATACAATAAAAAACATAATTAAGATATTTTACTATATAAATTAATAATGATGTGTATATTTATAACTATATATTAGGAATTTTCCCATATTAAATTTAATTAATAAACTTATAAAACTTAATACTTGCAATATTTTTTTAAAAATTCTATACATAATTAATATTATCCTATCCTGCTAAAAATTAATTAAAAGAATTTTCTAACACATGGAGTTAGAAAAGCAATGGGGGAAACATTATTTATTTGATGAGAAAATATAAAAATTTGTATTAGATTGTGTTTAAATAGGGATTTAAAATAAATATATAATTTCATGTTTTATTATTAGGTTTTTATAATTTAAACAGATTAAGATATTAATTTTGAGATTTTATGTTTGAATGCATTTCAATATATTTAGTATATAATTGATGTATAATTATTTTTTATTTTTAAGTTATTAGGTAAAATTAAATCATTTTAATAGATGAATATTTATGAGTAATGTTTTTTCTTCTATTTTTTAATTGATTTTATCTTGATTTTAAGTAAGTTTCATCGTAATAAATTTTATGGGTAAATATTATGGTTTATCCAATACTATGGGCTTGTAAACCACCAATAATAACCCATCATAATGTTTTATAACATCCCTATTATATTTTGTTGTAAAGTGTCTCTCGTAGCAATTGCAAAATTTTATGTAATGTTATCTTCCATGATAATATTTATTTAGAATCCTTAAAAATATGAACTTATCTACATTACTTAATTAAATATAAATAAAATTTCTTATCTACATTACTTAATTAAATATAAATGAAATTTTGATAACCGCTATAGAGATCAACTTTCTCTAACTTTAAATTTATTTTCTATTTTTTGTGCAGAAATAAAGGTGTCCATCTCAAAAACCTTGATTTCCGTCCATGTTTGGTAAATCCAAAATATATATGTATATACTTAACGTTTTTCTATAACATGTTTTATAAAATAAAAAACTAAAAAAAATAGTGTTTTTTTTAATGTAATATACATAACATTAATTAATTTAACCCCCACCACATATAATGTTTTCATATGCTATTTAATTGAACAAGATACTGAAGTTTAAATTATCCAAAGAACAAGAGGAGGATTTGAATTTTGGATCTCTCAATTTTTACAATTTTACATTACCTTTTAATCATGAATTAACTATGCCTAAGAACTATATGAATTATTAATTTTAATTATATGGTAAATTACATTTTATTTATATTTTAGTAATAATTGATTATTAAAAACAAAATTGCAATAAAAAAATTAAATTGAATGGGAATGTTATATTCATTACTTGATATTTTTATTAGTTTTCAAATTGGGTTCACATTATATTTTATTATTATTATTGTGATCTAATACTTCATATTAGAAGCCTCCACAATATCTCCCTTATATTAGGTTGTAAAGTATCTCTCGAGAAATAAAAATAAATTATCAAAAAATCATAATTATTAAATGAAGATAGTGATTAATTTTATGTAATTTATTATGTTAATTTCAATCTCATTTCTTGTCCATATAAAAAACTAATTTATTAAAACTAATATAGACAAACAATAAACTATAAATTAAATAAAGTCTTTTTGGAGAGAATCACATATCAGGGAAAGTTTGAATAAATAAAATTAAAAAACCAATCATCACATTAATAACTCACTTTTATACAAAACAAATCATAAATTAATTATTATATTTATATTTAATAAAATACAAATATTAAAATATCTCTACCATAAAATAAATATATTCCAAATTTTTAAAATAAAAATAAAAAATAAAAAAACAAGCCAAAAAACAAAACACTTTCCTAAAAGGTTTTCTTCATATAATTCCTTTTAAAGCTTTCTGTTAAGTCTTCAACTATGATTTCGCTTATTCAATTGAATTGATAAACGTATTCAAATCAAATAATAAGATATTTAATCTTAGTAAATAAAAATTTAAACATAATTTAAGTTTTAATGGTTAAAACATATAATCACATGTTAATTTTAAGTTACTACCAATATTAATATTGTAAATTAAATAAATTAATATATTGATAATTGAAAATTTAATTAAATATTATAGTTGAAATATACTACAATGAAATATGGCGATTATTAATGAATATTAATTTTTATTGTGTTAATAGGGATGTTTATAATGGGAAGAGGTTATTAAACTTTAAAATTTTAAAATTATTCTGTTTGGGTTTAAGATTTAATAAAAAAAAAAAGATTTGGTCATTATGTTGTGATTATTCTTGAATTGGAATTTATAACTATTTGTGTTATAATTTTTAGCTACATAGCTAACTTCTAATCTTAAAATTTAATTTTTTTCCAAAGTTGTCACAATTATGTTTCTTATTTGCATGGGTATCTTAATCTTATCATTTCACTTATATTGGTCATCATGTTGTGATTAAATTTATTAAGTTACGTGCATTTTATGAATTGGAATTTATAACTATTTGTGTTATTGAAATAGTTTTTTGCTACATAGCTAATTTCCAATCCTAATTTTTTTTTTCCAAATTACCACAATTCTATTTCTTACTTGCAGGGACACCTTTATCCTATCATTTCACTTATATAGCTATACTAATCTATATAACTTTAAAAGATAAAGAAAAAAATATTTACTCTCAACCTTGTTATTGTGTTAAAAAATAAAAAATAAAAAATAAAATACAGGTTTTAAGTTTTAGTTTTTCTAATAATAATTTTGTTTAAAATATTATTATAAATTATGTTAATTGCATTTTAAATTTGTTGGGTTTTTATAATTTTATTAACTAAAAAATTTAAACAAAAAAAGCAATATATACACTTTAAAACAAATTATTCTTACTAAAAGAATACCATTGAAAAATAAAAACATATAAAATATTTAAACTTTATAAAAATAAAAACAATTTTAAACATAATTAAAAAAAAATTCAAATTATCCCAGATGCGGGTGAATAATCTAGCTTTAAATGTGAAGGGACAGGGGTGTGGCAAGATGGATCGACACTTGCCTACCCAGTACAGAAAGATTAATAGACACATGGAAGTTGGCTCTCGGCATTTGCGAAGAGCAGGGCTCATCTGCTTTCACTCCAGAGGCTCTGGTTCTCTCATCATGTCCATCGCTCTGGATATTTCCTCTGCACGCTCCGGCTTACCTCAGAACATGGTGTTCTTCACTGCAACAGTTATGGAGGGTGCTTCTGGATGTGCACCAGAGGATGATAAATCAAGGTTCATCCATGGGCTTGCGGTGGATTTGCCTTCGTCGATTCATTCGCATCATTTTCTTGCCTCTGGCCTCAAGTTTGATTTCTGTCAATTTGATGTTGGTTTTGTTATCCCTGAGGCCTCTTGTGACTTGAAAGGGGAGGATAATTCGGAGCTTGGCTCTGTTCTTTTGGCGGAGTTTCCTCAATTAATCCACTGGCTCTTCTCTTGGGCCTCTGGCCTTTTTTTCGAAGTCTTTCTAACTTGCTGTCAATGTTGTTGCTCAGCCTTGCTTCTATCTTGCTTCTATTATCTCCATGTAAATGTTGTTGCTCAGCCTTGCTGCTATCCCGCTACTGCTATCTCCTTGATGCCTCACTTGTGACATAGAATGTGGTGCCAAAGAGGCCAGCCCTAGCACGCGCCTTCCAGTCCTTCCTCTGAATTGCCTTCCCTTTCCAGTGAGTTGTTTGCTGGCCACTACCCCAACACCCACAGTGGGAGAGGGCGTCTTCATTCTTCCAGCCACCACCCATGTCTGGCTCCGCAATCTTCACCTTCAACAACTCTCTGAATCGCCTAAGAATAACAACTCATATCTCGGTGGTTTTCCATGAGGCAGCTCAGACGGAGGATTCTAGCTCTCATTCGACCCTCCAATTGGGGATTGGTAGTGCATCTTTGTAGGCTCTGGATGCTCAGGTTCGCAGCGCTCAGGATGTGGTGATGGCACCGATTGATCTTGGTCCTTCCGATCCTGATGATGCTCATGCAAGGGCTCTGCCTGATTTCATATGGTGCCGCATTCTGGAAGAGCCTCCAGATGACTAGTATGCTCACTTTTGCTTTGTCTACATGCCATGCGGCCCTTACAACTGGGCAAGTTTTTTGTGCAAACAGTTATGTGGATTTCTGGTGTATTTTTGAATTTTTGTTTATCCTGCAACATCAAGAGGATCTTAACCTGTTCCCCTGCATGGGTCCTGATTACTGGTTCAAAAATGAGTTCACTGCCTACGGGAAGTCTTCTTAGCTGCTTATCTTGACAGTTTTGCCTCTCTTGAGAGCAGAGTTTTCACTACGGTCACGTTGTAATTTTACCCCCTTTCTTTGTTAATAGATTAATCTTATTTAGAAGAAAAAAAAATCAAATTAAAACCAATATTTTGAACTTATAAAGTTAATCGATAAAATCGTAATGATAGTTACACTATCTACTGAAAATGACCACAAGATTTAATACAAATAGAATGGAAAAAATGTATTTTCATTTTCAATCTTCTCAATATAAAATAAATTATAAATAAGAAATAATTTTTTAATTAACTTATTTTCCAATATACAATCATAAATGTTTACTTTGTATTAATTATTTTTATTAATTAATTATTAAATATTAATTAATTAATTACAAATTTGATAATATAAATATTAATAAATATAATCAGGTATGTAAATTATACTAACATTAAAATATAAATATTTTTATTTATGTTAATTAATAAAATCGCTTGTAGTCAACACTTATCTTAATGAAAAGTAGCCAGCCGAGATTTAATAACAAATAAAAAAATGTATTTTCATTGTTTCAATCCTCTCAAACAGGAAAATAGCCAATTTCATTTCTTTATAACTTTTCATTATACCAATTCATAAAAACGTTATTATTTTAAATATTAATATTTTTTATTAATTAAAAAATAATTATAAAAATAACTTAATTGCATGTTTCATAATTAATAAAATTAATAAATATTGATCATGGATGTAAATATATTGTAGATTTTAAAATATAAATTTATTTTTTATTAGGTAAATTTAGTAGTAATAAGTATGATTGATTGAAAACTTATGAAAATCAATAATTATTAATTTTGTGGTGAACACTTACTCATTTTTAAAAACATAAAGCTCAAATAATGAAGCTAAAAATCTTAGATCAAGAAAAATAATATGACGGTTAGGAAGGATAAGAAAGATATAAACATTGATGAATTATTATTTAAAGATAAGTTAAAAAAGAGATTAGGATAAAAAGATGAGAAGAACAAAAAAAAATAAGAATGAGATAAGAGGAATAAATGAAATGAAAGATCAAACTAATGTTTTGGTGAAATTAATTTTCGAGATTAAAATTAAATATATATTAAATATCAAACTAGTATTGAAATATTAAATTAATATTAAATCATAATTAGATAAAAATAGTATAAAATGGAATTAAGGCAATATTAATAAAATAATATTACACTATTAAAATAATATTAAAATATGATAAGAGATTACAAATAAATAAAGAATTCAAAAGAGTGGTTAGTATTGAAGAAAGAGAAGAGGTTAAGGTGAATATAAAAGATTAGATTAGATTAGATTAGATTAAGAAAGGAAATAGGAGGAACAAATTAGATAAGATGGAAAATGAATGAGAAGGGGAAGGGCATGGGAGGGGTCACAATTAAGGAAGAGAAAGGATGGAAGTGAAGGGGACAAAGTACTAACGAAGACCAAAGAATATTAGGTGAATGGTAAAGGGGCAAGGCTACCAAGAATTGTTAGGACTAACATCAGTGTAAGGGGAATTCATTTTAGTGGACAAAAAATGGATAGTGAGTTTCTAAGAATGGCCCAGCTAATATACATCTTCCTAATTAAAGTTGTTAGGCTACTTTTCAATTTCTACAGCGTCCTTAATGACATGATTCCGGTGGAAGGGGGTAGAGGCCAATATTTGGTTTTATCAAAACATATTAAATGTTTGATATTGTGGGAGTGTTCAACAATGGCATATTTGGCAATTCAATTATGGTAGTCATTAACCATATGTTCTTGAAGGAGACCTTTGAAGGATCTTCCAATGAGTACTATGTAATAGATTCCATAGGAGAAAGGGTATACAAGAACTCCAAGCGTTCCTTACTCATATTAATGACATTTCTTCTCACATCCAATTCACATGAAACTTGAAGCTAACCAATCCCTCCTCTTTCTTGGTGTCCTTGTCTCTTGCCTCCCTGGTAGCTCTCTAACCCACCAAGTCTATCGAAAGAAGTTTGATACCAATAGTTACCTCCATGCCAACTCTTACAATCATCCAACTTAAATTTTGTTGTGCTTAAAACCCTTGTTACTTGATCCATTTAAATATCTTACTCTCAATCATTTTACAATGAAAACCCATATCACCAAAGCCCTTAAATCCAACGTTATTCCTAAACCTAGATAATAAAAAAATGAATTACATGCTTCTCTCCACCCAAATCCTAAAAGCCTTTCTAGTAGTACATTGTTAGCCAAAGTCTCCCTCCCATACATTCAAGGGGTTACCAATCATATTTTCATAATCCTTTCTTAAAAAGAACATCAAAACCTTATTCAAACCCTAAAAAATCCTCAACCATCTCTTCAGATTTTCCAAAGACAAAAATGACCCTATGCTTCATCCCAAACTCTACGAGATCCCTTATTCTTGTAGAATGTCTTACATAGGACAAACTGGAAGATCCATCAAAGCCTATCGTAAATAAGACATGGCTAAAAATTACCATAGCTGAATGGATACATCTGCCATCACTAAACACTCCCACAATACCAAACATTTAATATGTTTTGATAAAACCAAAATCTTGGCTCTTCCCCCTTCAACCCAAATTGTGTCATTATGGAGGCTCTAGAAATCGAAAAGCACCCTAACAACCTTAATCGGGAAGATGTATATTAGTTGAGTTATTCTTTAAAGCTCGCTATCGATTTTTATCCATTCAAAATAACTCCTCTTACACCAATGTCACTCCTAATCATTCTTATTTCCCCTTCCCCTTTCCCATTTGCCTGATATTATTTGGTCTTCTTTGGTATCGTGTCCCTCTCCCCCATCCCTTCCCCTTTTTCCTATCATCCCCTTTTCTCTTTCTCTTCCCCCCTTCCATATTTTATCTTCCTTGGTCCACATCCCCTTGCCCTACCCCTACCCCTACTCCTACCCCCTTTCTCATTTATTTTTCATCCAATCTAATTTCTTCCTCCTATTTTGTTTCTTAATATTTTCTAATCTTATCTAATTTTTTTCCCTCATCAACCTCCTCTTCTTCTTCATCATTATTAATCACACTTTTCAATTCTTTATTCATGTATAACCTTTTATTCTATTTTAATCATGCAATGCTTATTCTAATTTAATATTACTTTAATTCCATTTTTATACTATTTTAATCTCATATTTCAATTCTAATTTACTACATTTAATTTTTATATATTTCAATACTAATTTAATATTTAACAAGTAAATAATTTAGTTTTAATAATCCTACTGATTAAAATCATGGAGATGAAATTTATTTTTATTAGTTTGAATGTTACATTTCATTATTGCCTGGTAAACGCCCATTCTTATTTTTATTTATTTCATTTTCTACCATTTTTTTCTTAATTTATATTAATTTTAACTTTAACCCTTTCTATTCCCTAAGTTATATATATATATATCTAGTGGAATTGGCAACGGTTGTGGTATCGTACTTGCGTTACACGGGGTTGAATCCTACCGGCTGCCACTATAACTGCTAGGAGGAACCGCCCAGCCTGCAAGAACAACCCTCAGGTTAAGACGAGACTTGAACCTGTGACCTACACAATGGCACGAACGACTTAGCAAACTATCTGCTAGCCATGAGACCAAACCCTTGCGGGCATTTAATTAATATATAATAATTAAAATGGGTTAGTTATATGAGTACAGTGTAATTTATAATCATTTAATAATTAAAATCAAGTCCCCTTCGAGTAGCTCAATTGGAAATGGTCATAGAAATGATGTCTCACTCAATCGAAAGTTTTGGGTTCAAATCTTGTGCTATCCCCCAAGTTGGACATGATGAAGATGTGGTCCTACCAAGTTTACAAAAAAAAGAATTATTAAAATTAAATTAATAATTTGTAACTATTTATAAATAATAATTCATCAATATTCACATCACATCACAATGTGATGGGTTCAAATATTGTGCTATCCCCCAAATTGAACATGATGAAGATGTAGTCCTACCAAGTTTACAAATTATTTTTATTAAAATTAAATTAATAATTTGTAACTATTTATAAATAATAAATCATCAATATTCACAACACATCACAATTCACATCAGATCAGTGATATTCTTTCTCTATCTTCTATTCCTTTTTGGTTTGGCACTCTTGGCTTCATCATTTGAGCTTTCTATCCCTAAAGATAAATAAAATATTTGCTCAAAACCTTAAATACCTCACAAAATCATACAATATTCCATAAATTTTCATTAAATTTAATATTATCTCTACCTAATTAATAAATTATTTTAATCCATAATATTTTTAAAATTATTTATTAACCTATTTCATTGAAAAACATAAAGATTGCCAATTATATTTAATAATTTTAATTTTTTATATTAATTAAAATACATTAATTTATAATAAGTTAATCATAAAAGTGACCATGTAATATTAATCAATACAAATGTAATCACCCATATGTTAATTTTATGCACTTTGTAAGGTTTCTTAGAAATCAATATTAATTCAATAATGTCATCACCCCATTTCTGGCTTTCCTAAGAAATTTTTAACAGCCATGGTTGGCATTTATAATGTTAAGTACTTTGAAGAATTCTAGTATGCATGTTTGGTATACAAATAATACTATAATTATTAAAACAAATAACATTATTTTTATTTAATTTATATAATTATATTATAAACATCCCTTTACCCTACCCTTTTACTTACAGATTTGTATTTCATTGAGACCCAAGCATGTAATCTCTCTTCGTATCTTTGAAAAATCTATTCAGGGATATTATAATTTATTTAATAAAAACTCCTCCACCTTAATTGGGTAAGCAATGACATCAGAATTTAGCTTCTTTGTTTTATTTCTAAAGGTGTATTTACTATTCAATGTGGTATTTGTCCTTTTGGATATATGCATGTGTTGGTTGTTCTTTGTGAGTTTATTTATTCACTCTTTTTTGGTGTATGGGCTGTGGGAAAATATGGTATTTAGGTCACTTTGATATTGGGTGGTCTATTGTATGCTTCCGTGTTATTTTGGCGACTTCTATATTTTATATTTCTTGGTTATCTTGGGAGTTGTTTGTATGTTTAATTTTTTTATCATTGATGTATTACTATTAGACCTTTTGAGAAGTTGAGATTGATCTAAATGTAATTTTGTTTTATTAGCAAAATGATATTTTGTTGTCATAGTTTAATTTTTTTTTTAATTATGTATATATGGTTTATTAAATTAGAAAATATAATAATGGTAAAACTTAATGTTTTTTATTCCAAAATCTATATATTAACCAGATATATATAAAAAAAAAATTATTTACCACACTTTTATTATGCAATACATTATGCCACAAAACTCGTAAATTCCAAGTGAAGTAGAGAATCTTTAGCTCAATTGAAACCATCAAGAGGACATGGAATATCAATAGTGCCTAGAATAGATGGAATGACTACAAGTGTAGGATTTGGTTTATTGCAGTCACTAATAAATACTAGCTAGTCCTTCATGTTCTTCCACCCCTAGAGGGTTTCTTGATCTTTGTTTATAATCGTGATAAGTCCCAATATACATTCCTCCAATAAGCAACTATTCTAGTGTATATTTTTACTTGTAGATTCAAAATGCTTATGTAATATGCTAAAACAAAAGACTCTGAATCTACTCTAGTCATCAACGAAAACCAAAATTGATCAATGAAAACACTAGGCATAAAAGGAATAATTTCAATCACACATAACACAATATTTCTCTGGGGAAAGCAATTGCTCAAAACCCCGACAATCTATATTGCATTAACTAGAATATATAACAAGAAAACATGATGCTTGTTCAACCCAAACAATTCCTCCACAAGTACAAAATATCTCTCTACTTCACAAACCAACTCAAGCCAACACTTAGCGAATTATGTTGCCTCTCAAGCACCTACTTCCTTGATTACTGAGGGAATTAGCCCATATTTAATTAGGTAATTCCCTCCTCATAACTACACAATTCATCATAGGCCTTCTACTAATTGCATGCACCATTTGTACAACTCGGAAAATTATACAACTGAGAGTACATTGTCCCTGAAATCTAATCTCAATAGGGCCTTCCTCTAAACTGACATGCATGACTTATTTACAAGTGAATTTTCGGTTAACTAGTGGAGCAGTGAAGCTACACTAAAGTTGCTCCCCACTACTAGAGCTCCTACTAGTTCCTCCAACTGTTTGAACTAGTTTAGCTGACTATAACTCAGTTACACTGAGTTAATTAATTACAACTCAAAAGAACTCAAACTAGACCCCTAAAATTTAGGAATCACTCTACATGACTCTACATATACTTCCAACTCGAATTTACTGAGCCAACTAAGTCAAATTAACTTAGTTAACTCTTACAAGTTGCTGGGAAAACAAAATTTCAATTTAAATCAAGGAAAAATTAAATTAGGATTTCTTATTGCTATTTTTAACTCACCCTCTCAACAAGAAATGGATTATCTGCTACCCTGATCCTGACTCTGTGAAACTCGAATTTTCATCTTGATAATGCCTTTATCAAAATATCTGCATCCTACTCCTCTGTAGGAATGTACTCCAGGAAAATGATTATCCTTTGCATATAGTCTCGAAGATGGTGATACCAGATATCAATATGCTTGGACCAATCATGAAAAATTGGATTCTTAGGGAGTTTGATACAACTATGATTGTCACAGTAAATAACTATTGGATCCATCTGCTGACCAAACAAACCAACAAGAATATTCCTCATCCAGATAGCCTCACAATCTTCTTGATGTTGGGCATGGATCCCCTAGGGTCAATTTTGGGTTTAAAAGCCCAAGTTTTGGGGCTAAAGGCCCAAGTTTTGTGTAAAGGAATGTAAATTGTCTGCATTTTGTGGTTGCAGAGCACGAAGATGTCAAGAGTCAATAAAGGGTTTCCGCCCTTCTTTTGTGTAAAATCATGTCGGCTTTAGAGATCTACCCATGGTCCGCGAACGATGGGATTGTATAAAAAGAAGGTCTTAGAGGAGTCTAAGTAGATATAGTTTAGTTCATAGTTGATACTTGATGTTAATGAATGTAATGGGTCTGTGAGAGCTAAGAGTGAAGAGTCTTAGTGTAAGAAGAGGCTCAGCAGCTGAGTGCACAGAGGCCTAGGGTAGAAGTCTGCAGTTAAGTGTGCAGACCCCTGCAGCTATGTAAGTAGGGTAGTCAGAGTCTATACTAGATATTTGAATAAAAAATAAAGAGGAGTATTCTGAAATTACCTGTGTATTTTACTTCTGTTTGTCGCATCTGATTATGTTATGTTGAATACTCGGTTTATGTTTTAATGCTACTTTGATGCGTGAATCTATATGTTTCTCTATTTTATATGACCGCAAGTAGAGATATATGTTTACACAAAGATAACCATAATTGCATGTTAAAGTAACTAATACTTAAGCGAATCTGGGTAGATACAGAAGTAAGATTAATTACAGGGGTATGTAAGTGCCTGATCTATCTATTTAGGGTTCGTGAAGGATCACTGAAGACTTTCATGGAGACTTTGAGGATGAATAAGAGAAGTACTTTGATAAGTCCTAAAGGGCTTTTCGATCCGTGTGAAGGAAGGTTAGGGAAAATAACCAACATCACAACCATCTTAGGGTGTAGAAATTTGGTTCCTACATCCCCCCATATTTCTTCAAGTGAGACTTTAGTCCACGCTCCATGGATTGATGCCGAAAGGGATAGTACTATAGGGATTTGCTTGGTTGCTTAATGTTGTACCTTGGACAGGGTCCATCAAGCCAAAAAATGGTTCCGTTGTCAGGACCAGGATCTGCATAATGAGATGTGTGATGTTGCATCATTGGAATCCAACTAAGAAGGAGATTAAAGACTAGTTGGATAGAAAGATCCACGAATTCACAGTGCAAGAAAATAGGAATCTGCGATTGATGAAAGAATAGTGGTTGGACATATATCTATACATATAGATACATGAAATCTTCTTTTGTTCCTTCTCAGTTGAATTATACGAGTGGATCGTGAAGTTGGAAGACGGCCAATGGAGGTGGAGGCTTGATGGTCTGATTGTCTGGAGCACGGGGTTAGTGTGGAAATTGGAAGCCTCTGAAGATAAGATCACGTGTGCTATCGATTATTGGCTTGACTGTATCATAGGAGGATTTGTGACAGAGTTCGCGGAAGTACCAGAGAAGCATCACTTCCAGGAATTAGATTGGGTGTTGTGAGCTATGCCCACAAGATGGTGGGGTACGCAAAAACATAGTTTTGATGATTGGCACGAATATAGGAGGATGATGAGGGTACACTTTGGTCATCCGAAGGTGTGATTAACAGAAAAATATGATGAGAGAAATGATCTGCGCGACTAGTTGGTAAAATGGACTAAATTGTACGGAGCAAAGCCTCAACCAGAATGGGTCCATCTATTTTGTCATACCTTGGATGTTATACCAATGAATTGGTACTTGGAGATGGAACTTCGCCATGGCACCGAAGAATGGGATATTTTGTTCCAGGGATTTTTTATGACATTCAGTTTTGAGGATGAATTTGAATCTATTGACGAAGCATTGCAGGAGGTTAAGATATAAATTTTCAGGATATCGCAGGATCCTCTCGATTTGATTCAACCTGATTGGACCACCCAGCTCATCCATGCGCTAGAATGCTATAATATTACAGTGGAAGAGGAAGATTAATATTCCATAGACTGAAGGACACCGCGAAGTTGAAGGACCACAACTAGAGAACCTAGACATAACTAAGCCATTCAAAACTAGGCAAGTGAACATTGGCACGGAGGCAAAGCTGAAGTTTTCAAAGATTGGGTACTATTGGGATGATGTGTTAGTAGATAAGGTCGTCGAACTACTCCACAAATATCAAGATCTATTTCCCACAAAGATTTCAGATCTGAAAGGGATGATAAGGGACCTGGGTGTCCATGAAGATCACCTTAAAACTGGACATGAAACCTGTGAAGCAAAGACCATACCTTCTCAATCCAAAGTATAAAGAAAGGGTCCACTTAGAGTTAGACAAGATGCTCATGACAAGTATTATTGAATCGGTGGAAGAATCTGATTGGGTAAGCCCAATAGTTGTTTAATAAAAGAAGAAGAAGGAAGAATATGGGTAAATCTCAAGAAGTTGAATGATGCCTGTGTGCATGATCCATTCCCAACTCCGTTCACTGATGAGGTCCTGGATAATGTTGGTGGCCAGGAAGCATATTCGTTGACTGATGGATTCTATGGGTACCATCAGATCAAGATCGTGCCCGAGGATAGAATTAAGATGACCTTCGCGACTGATGAGCCTCATAAATGGGTAATTATATGGGCTCATTTTACCTCCTAACCTATTCAAATCAACCATTCTCTTATCTTATTGCATGATTTTTTGATTATATTTATGCTTATAAAGTGAGTTGAGTTAGTTATGATGCCATGAGGTCTAATATGTGTTTAATACAGATTATTGATGATTTTTGTGGTCAAAGTCAAGAATACAGTGGACAAATGGCAGAAATAACTCAAAGTGGACAAAGGAGAGGACTTATAGGATGGAGTCCCCCTCATTTAGTACTCCCCACTTCAAGTTTCCCTTCATTCAGCTCAGGGAACAAGCAACCAAGTCATGCATTAGTAGGTAGCGGAGCAAAGTGGAAGATAACTGATGTTTATCTCAAGTTTTGGGAGCCGAGCCTCCCTAATTTTGAAGAAGTTGTTGGGAGATTCATTTGTATAAGTAGAGAGGCCTAGGGCCTCATTAGGGAGTTGGTCAAATTTTCGAATTTTTGTTGCAGCTTTGCTCTACTCAACTTTGAGCTTACTTTTGTTGATAGTTTCATGTGATCCTATTATTATTTTGATAATAAAGACGAGATCATTTTTGAGCTAGCACTGAGTTACACCAAAGGACTAAAGCTCTTAGGTTAGGGCCTAATCTAAGTAGCCAAGGTCCTCTTGTTTGTATTTATATGCTTTGTTTCAGTTTATGAATTAGTTTCAGTTAGATAAATTTCTTTCTGGGTTAAGAATAGGTTGTTTTTGGTGATTTAGAAGGTTGTTTCCATTTTAGTTTTCTGTAGAAGGTTGTACAGTAATAGAAAGAAGATACAAAAAGGCGATAAACAAAGCCTTGGCTTCCTTTCATCCCCTTGGGGCCATGAACTGAGGCCAAAACCCTCTTGCTACCGCAAAAACACAGATTTTCCTTCTCCATAGGATTTCTAGTGTTGCAGTTTGTTAGAAGGTTAATGTTTTGCTTTAGATCTACTTCACCATGCTCATTTCTGTCTTTGCAATAAATTCCCTTCCATGCTTTCTTTCCATGTAGCATTTTTCAGCATTTACTTTCCTATATCAAAGTTTAGATTAGCTTGATAAAAAATTTGTTTTTTTTATGTATCTATTTTCTTTGCTTACTTAAACTCATTGTTTGATTTTCAGTTCTCTAGTAGAAAATTTCTTCTCACAATAATTCAACTAATCAACCATCACCATCTCTCTTTGATCTATGTTTCGTAGGTCACCCAAAGTCCCTCACAAATTTGCCTTAGTTTTCTGCACTTTTCCCATAAACTTTCCTCTCTTTCCTTGGACAAATCCGACCATCTTTCTCTCTCCTAAACATTCTTGATGAACCCTAGACACCTTAGCACATCATCCTAGCCTTCAGCTACCCTTTCCAACCTTCAAAACCTCCAAAACTGCTCTCGGCATCCTCTTGTAGACCTCTTGTAGATCCCCTACAGCCTCCTATAGATTTTCCTGTAGGTGTATTTTTGAAGTTTGATTGTAGGAAAAGCCTCCAGAAGTCCACCTAAGACCTCCTAGGACACACCTTCCTACACCTCTAAAAATTCCAAAGTCATTCTCCATCGCCACCTAATCGTTGCCACACACACAAACAAATAAATTACATGCAAGACAATTTCACCTAAAAATACATAAAAATCCAAAAAGATGTTTTTTGCTCATTTGCTTCTAGAAATAGCTTGAGTATATGTTATTTATTTCCTGAGTAGGTAATGGCATTCATTTCATGGTTTTTCATTTATCTTTATACAAAAGTAGGATTAGATGGTTAAGTAGGGTTTGCTAGGTTTACTTCACATTTCAGTCTTCTTTTTCTTTCTGCAAGTATAGTAGCCTCTGTTGAGTAAGCTTTCCTTTCTTTCATCTTGTAAAAAGCTTCTTCTAGAATTCATATAAGTTGGCTTGAGCTCCTAGTGATCTTGTACTAGCTGACCAAGTGATAGCCTATAGTAAGAACTAGTACTTGTGCATACAACACTGTCTCTTCCAGGTTTGTTGCGAACTACCGGGTTGATAAAAGTAAAGTAGGAAGCCCAAGAGTTGCAGCATTATTGCTGCAATACTGATGCTCACCACTTTTTGAAATTGTTGCCAGGGAAGCATTAGAGTATTTTGTGATTATTGCTTTCTTCTATTTTCAATCGCAACATTCTGCTAAGTAGTTTATTTCAGTGAAAGTAGAGTAGTTGTTTCTTTCAGTTTCCACTTTTCAATGCTTTACTTTTCAATTTTGCAATTTCCATTTAAGAAAAAGTAGATTAGTCATTTCCTTGCTTTCAGATCTGCATTTCATTTGCTTTCCTTTTCAATTCTACAATTTCCATTTCAGCAAATGTAGATTAGTCATTTCCTTGCTTTCAACTTTGCAGCTCATTTGCTTTCCTCTTCAGTTTTGCAATTTCATTTCAGCAAGTTCATTTCAGTTAGTTGCAATTTGTTTTGTTCAATCAATTTCAGTTTTGCAGGTACTATCAGTGTGGGAAAAAAGAAATAAAAACCAACCAACAAGATTTCCTCTCATGCCTCGTAAGAATAGAGATAATTCAGGAAAATGTTTGCCTAACACCCCCACTAGTTCACACAGCCAACCTTCTCTCTTCTTCGGTGGCTGCAATCAAGAAAAACCCTTAGGTAATAGCCAGACATATTTGAAGAACCTATAGGGGAAGAAGAAGAAGAAAACATTCCTCTGGAGCCAATGGCTGAAAACAGAAATGTTGGGAGTAGTACCTTTTCTTCCAACTCATCAATTAAAGGTGAAATTGGAAACATGCTAGAAGACCTCAAGAGTGAGATGCTGCAGATTCTTACCATGAAAATGGATGCCTTACATATCAAAAGGAAACAAAAGGAAGCAGAGAGGGTTTTGGCCATTTTTTTCCCTAGATGCAGTAGGAGGCATCCTAAGAATGAATGCCCATTGAACTCTATAAGGGTTTGTTCAATCTGTGAAGAAAATCATTCTACAGATAAGTGCCCATCCTTACCCGGACTTAAAGTTGTATACCAAGGGGCTGAAGGAGCCACTGAATAGATCTATTACATAAACCAAAGGAAGTCGCATGGACCTAGACCATATCAGCAGGGGATGCAAGGGGACATCTTAGGCATACTACAATGCCAACCAAGTCACATCCATACCTTCTTGCCACCCCTGCTCATCCTTCCTGGTCCACACCTCCTCCTTGGTCCCTCACATCTCCATATCATGCTCGACCAGCCAACAATTCATTTTAACCCTATGCTTAGCTGCAACCTCAGTGGAATGCATCTCATCAGGGGTGGAGGCCCAATACATCCCTCTTCTTGCTCTTTTGCCTCCACCACCTGCCCAACAACAACTCCATCCACATCCATCTCAAATATACACTCCCACTCAACTACTTATACCACCATTTCCAAACCCACACAATGAGGTAGCTCAACCCATTTACAATGCTGAGGTACAACACTTCCAAACAACTCCTGTTGAGCTCAATGGTATTCACCATAGCTCTGGAAGAGTATTGCAAAAAAGAGATTATATTGATATCATTGAAGGACCACATCCAGTAGAAGAAGATGAAAAAGAGAAGATCAAAGAACCATGTGTTGCACTTGATGAAGAAAAGACATCAAAATTAGAGATTGAGAAAGCTCCCTCATGGTTACCACAAAATCCTCCATGTATTCAAGAGAAAAATCAGCAAAAAGAGGAAGATATGAAGGTCATGGTAGAAGAAGACATGAAGAATGATCAAGATCAGTAAAAGGACCAAGGACATCACAACTATATTGATATATGGTTCCAGACAGTCACTAAGTTGCAGCATCACTCTCTTCCTCAACTATGCTTGATCCCTTCAAAGTCAAATCATTTGGTCTCTGAAAATCAGATATATGTCAAAGCATACATTTCTAGCCTCCACATCATTTTGTCTATCATCTCGATGTGCACATGGCTCCATTGGAAATATTATTATACTTGAAAGTGATTTTTTTTTTCAAGTAGGGTAGGGTAGAGAGAAGAAAAAAAGGAAAAAATGAAAAATAAGAGAAGAAAATAAAAATCTAAGGTGAAAACCTCCTTAGAGGCACCTCAGATTGGCTCATTGATTGAAAACCTCCATGCGGCAGTCAATGGGTTGGAAAGAAGAAAAAAAGAGGAAAAAAAAATAAGATCCCTTGGTGAAAACCTCCCTTGGAGGTGCCCAGGGTAGGCAATTAGGGTGAAAACCTCTCCGAGGCGCCCTCGTTGTTTTAAAAAAAAAAAAAAGAGAAAGAAAAATAAAAATGAATTTCCAGTTGTATTGCAGGTTTGCAGGAGGACTTCAGGAAGCAGCAGCAGGTGCCAAGGGAGCTCTGAAACCAATAACAGAACCTATCCTACCTTCCCTCACCTTTCTCCATGATTCTTGACATTCTTTGTACCTCACTGTGATTCTTTTTCGAAAACTATGTTTTCTACAGGAAACCCTGTGTTTTCTACAAGAGGCTCCTGTAGAAATTACAAAGAGCTAGAAATGGATTTTAAAGGAAGTTTGAGGAACAGGGAAGCTTCATACAAGATTTATAAATCCTTCTGTAGTCTTCAAACCTCTCTTCCATCATTTCCAAGCCTGCATCACACCCCAAGATCATTTTCCTTGCTGTCCAAAAAACTATAGGATGCAAAAAAACATAGAGCAGAAATTTGTTTTTTCCATAAATTGAAAACCATTTACCCATTTTCCAAGTTGTTTTAGGGGGAGATGGATATGGATGATGGTAACATGCTCAAGGAATTTCAGTGAATTCTAGTGCACAGTTACCAAGAAATCGACCTCCGTAACCTTAAGCCATTTTTGCATTTTCTCAATATCTGTGCATCCATTTAACAAATTGTTTTATGGGTAAATGCCTATGGATGATGGTAACATGCCCAACCAATTTTAGCCAATTCCAGTGCACAGTTTCCAAGAAATCAGCCTCCATCACCTTCAACAATTTTCAGTTTTTCTCAAAATCCATGCATCCATTTACCAAAATGTTTCTATGGGAGGTGCATAATGATGATGGAAACATGCTCAGAAAATTTCAAGTCAATGCAGTCTACCGTTTGGGAGATATGGAAAAAACAAGTCACTGTCCCATTAAAATCTAGCATCAGCAACATGAGGGACTAAATCTGAAGGTTGAAGTAGACACTTGAAGATCAAATCCAGCCAGAAAGGAACCTGTACACAATACAACCATATCTCAGAAAGCAGAGAGCATGCAACAAGGGAAATACAAGCATGCAACAGTCAAAGGAGCCATAGCACCTCACAACAAATGCATTCAAATGTTAGGTAAGTGACTAACCCACTCCTCTATTTGCATTGGTATAATTAGAGAACATGCAATAACAACAAGATGGTTGAGGTTGGTTGGGGTGTAGGTGGCCAGTTAATTGGGCCACCTTCATCCAGTTGACTTCACTCATCCGGAGGTGTCACCACACATGTGCTTAGTCAAACTCAAGAGAAGATGTCGAGGATAGGTAGTGGAGGGTATGAAAACTCCGATGAAATCATGAGGGGCGATTACAAGGAAAGAAACCATGATGACAACGCAAGGTGGACCAATGGTCCAAATAATGCCAACATACATTTTTTCTAGCTCACCCCATCACTGGAAAAATCTAAAAGAAGAAATAAGTACTCCTCCTCAAAACACTCTCACCACCTTTTCTTCCATTCTATCCTTGTCCACTTTGCTGCAGCAAGCTCCTTATCACCCCATAGCCTCGAAACCATTGTTCTCCATCGCTCTCATCCATCCTCCTGCTATGGGCATTTTACATGAAAACTTATAGGTTCTACAGGAGAACCTATAGGAGGGTTGGCAATGTTCTACAGGAGGGCCAGTAAGCTGTTTTGGAGAGGAAAACCACAGTTTTTAGCACAATTCTCGAGCTAAAGAGGTAGGTTCTTGCCATACCTCCATTGAATATGAAAATATGTTAACAGTGGTTTAGTTTTGGAAGAGAAAATAGAACTGTTTGGTGGAGGAAATTCATAAGAAAATTGCTGCATATTGTTTAAAAAAAAGAAAAAAGAAAAAAAACACAGTCTTTGTCTCTTTGTTTTTCTTCAAAAAAATTGTTCTCTCCATTTCGATAGTTGGTTTTCCAAGGAAGCATAAATAAAATGACATGAGGTTTTATGACAAGGTGAAGAAACTAGTGATTTATAAGAACAAGAAGGGAAGAAGGAAGAAACCAAGATAGGGGAGGAGAAAGTTGAAGAAACAGAGCAGGGAGAAACTGAAACAGAGAAAGAGACAGAAGGAGGAGAAAGAGGGGCAGAAAAGACAGAAGTGTCCCCTGAGACTCTAGAAAGAGAGGCAGCAGCTACTCTCACTACCCTCAACACACCAATTAAACCAAAACAAAAGAGGAAGAGGAGACCACATCAGAAGCATGGGATGTTAGTGAGGCCACTAGGGCCATCAAAGATGAAGAGATGGACTAAGTTGCTCAGAGGATGAACAACACTTTCAGTAGGGGGTGATGATGAGCCTCATAAATCGGTAATTATATGGGCTCATTTTACCTCCTAACCTAGTCAAATCTCTTAGCTTATTGCATGATTTTTTGATTATATTTATGCTTATAGAGTGAGTTGAATTAGTTATGATGCCATGAGGTCTAATATGTGTTTAATGCAGATTATTGATTATTTTTGTGGTCAAAGTCAAGAATCCAGTGGACAAATGGCAGCAATAACTCAAAGTGGACAAAGGAGAGGACTTATAAGAGGGAGTCCCCTTCATTTAGTACTCCCCACTTTGAATTTCCCTTCATTCATCTCAGAGTACAAGCAGCCAAGTCATGCAGTAGTAGGCAGCCGAGCAAAGTGGAAGATAACTGATGTTTATCTTGAGTTTTGGGAGCCGAGCCTCCCTAATTTCGAGGAAGCTGTTGGGAGCTTCATTTGTATAAGTAGAGAGGCCTAGGGCCTCATTAGGGAGTTCGTCAAATTTTCGAATTTTTGTTGTAGCTTTGCTCTTCTCAACTTTGAGCTTACTTTTGTTGACAATTTCATATAATCCTATTATTATTTTGATAATAAAGATGAGATCCTTTTTGAGCTAGCACTGAGTTACCCTAGAGGGTTGAAGCTCTTAGGTTAGGGCCCAATCCAAGCAGCCAAGCTCCTCGTGTTTGTATTTATATTCTTTGTTTCAATTTATGAATTAGTTTTAGTTAGATAAATTTCTTTCTTGGTTAAGAATAAGTTGCTTTTGGTGATTTAGAAGGTTGTTTCCATTTTAGTTTTCTGTAGCAGGTTGAACAGTGACAAAAAGAAGACACAAAAAGGCCATCACCAGAGCCTTGGCTTCCTTTCATCCCCTCGGGACCATGAACTAAGGCTGAGACCATCTTGCTGCCACAAAAACACAGATTTTCCTTCTCCATAGGATTTCTAGTGTTGCATTTTGTTAGAAGGTTAATGCTTTGCTTTAGATCTATTTCACCATGCTCATTTCTATTTTTGCAATAAATTCCCTTCCATGCTTTCTTTCCATGTAGCATTTTTCAGCATTTACTTTCCTAGATCAAAGTTTAGATTAGCTTGATGAAAATTTTGTTTTTTTATGTATCTAGTTTCTTTGCTTGCTTAAACTCATTGTTTGATTTTCAGTTCTCTAGTAGAAAATCTCTTCTCACAATAATTCAGCCAACCAGCCATCACCATCTCTCTTTGATCTATGTTCCATAGGTCACCCAAAGTCCCTCACAAATCTACCTCATTTTTCTGCACTTTTCCCATAAACTTTCCTCTCTTTCCTTGGACAAATCTGACCATCTTTCTCTCTCCTAAACATTCTTGATGAACCCTAGACACCTTAACACATCATATTACCCTTCAGCTACCCTTTCCACCCACTTTCCCACCTTCAAAACTTCCAACAATTCTCTCGAGATCCTCTTGTAGACGTCTTGTAGATCCCCTGCAGCCTCCTATAGATTTTCCTGTAGGTGTCTTTTTAGAGTCCAATTGTAGGAAAAGCCTACAGAAGGCCACCTGAGACCTCCTAGGACCCATCCACACCTTTCTACGCCTATGAAAATTCCAAAGTCATTCTCCATCGCCATCTAATCGCTGCCACACACGCAAACAAATAAATTACGTGCAAGACAATTTCACCTAAAAATACATAAAAAGCCAAAAAGAGGTTTTTTGCTCATTTGCCTCTAGAAATAGCTTGAGTACATGTTGTTTACTTCCTGAGTAGGTAATGGCATTCATTTCATGGTTTTTCATCTCTCTTTCTACAAAAGTAGGATTAGATGGTTAAGCAAGGTTTGTTAGGTTTACTTCACATTTCAGTCTTCTTTCTCTTTCTGCAAGTAGAGTAGCCTCTATAGAGTAAGATTTCCTTTCTTTCATCACATAAAAAGATTCTTTTGGAATTCATAGAAGTTGGCTTGAACTCCTAGTGATCTTGTGCTAGCTGACCAAGTGACAGCCTGCAGTAAGAACTAGTACTTGTGCATACAACACCGTTACTTCCAAGTTTGTTATGAACTATCGGGTTGATAAAAGTAAAGTAGGAAGCCCAGGAGTTGAAGCATTACTGCTGCAATATTGGTGCTCACCAGTGACTGAATGGGGATGCTTCCAATATATGGTGATGCCTTTTGGGTTGAACAACACGACGACGATCTTTTTGCATGTAGTCATCGCCGTGTTAAAAGATTTCATTCATAAATTTTTGGAAGTATACTTTGACAATTGGACAGTGTTCGAACTGGTGAAATGCCATGTGGCAAGTCTAAGATTAATGCTATATACATGAAGGAGGTACCAGATCATGCTCTATCTGAAGAAATTTTTGTTTTGTGTCCCTTTTGGGATCTTGCTGGGCCATGTGGTACGCAGGCAGGGCTTGATGGTAGACCCATCAAAGATCGCGGTCATAATAAATTTGGAGGTACCAAGAAGTGTGAAATAGCTGCACGCAACATTGGGACATATGGGATATTATAGGAAATTCATCAAGAGCTATGCCCAGATCACCACATCATTAGAAAAACTATTAAAGAAGGATGTCACATTTTGTTGGAATGAAGAATGCCAGAAGAGCTTGGATGTGTTGAAGGAGAAAATGGTCACCGCGTCGATCCTTGTCTTCCCAGATTGGAAGAAGGAATTTCATGTGCATGTGGATGCATCATGTATTGCACTAGTAGCAGTACTGACATAGGTTGGTGAAGGGGACTTGGATCACCCTATAGAGTTCGCAAGTAGGAAGCTATCCAAAGCTGAGAAAAATTATTCGATGACCGAGTGTGAAAGACTAGCTATGGTGTACATGCTCTAGAAGTTCAGGAATTATTTGTTGGACGAAAATTTTAAGATGTATACAGACCATTCAACATTAAAATACCTAGTCAGCAAGCATGTGTTGGGGGGTAAGATATGCAGGTGGTTGTTGTTGTTCCAAGAGTATGATTTTGAAGTTATTTTGAAACCAGGATGCTTGAATGTTGGACCAGATCATCTATTGCACATTGAAATAGGAGAGGAACCTACGAATTTGGAGGAAGGACTACTCGACACACAACTCTTTGTAGTACGTGTCGCAGACAGCCACTTTGAAGATATTATACACTTTCTAATGAAAGGTACAGATCCGGAAGGATATACAAGCCAATAGAAGAAGGAACTGGTGGTGCACGCAACATACTTTTCTGTCATTGCAGGGAACTTGTACAAAATGGGATTAGATGAAATATTATGATGTTATATGCCACAGTTTGAATGAAACAACATCCTCGTTGAGGCACATGGCAGAGCTGCGGGAGGTTATTATGCAGGAAAAGCAACAATGCAGAAGATTCTACGCGCTAGGTTATGGTGGATGACATTGCATAAGGATTCAAAAGCATATTGTAAGGCATGCGATGCATGCCAAAGGATGGGCAGACCCTCATGTAGGGATGAGCTATGGCTAAATCCACAAATATCACTACAGCCCTTTGAGAAGTGGGCAATTGACTTTTTAGGACCAATTTAGCCTCCAGGGAAGAAGACGAGTGTGCGGTACATCATCACCGTGACTAATTCCTTAACCAGATGGGCAGAGGCGTAGCCTGTGAAGGACTGTATAAGCAAGAAATCTGCCAAATTTACCTTTGAGTACATACTGAAAAGGTTTGGTTGTCCAAAAATTCTAATGAGCGATTGTAGTACACACTTTCTCAATGAGACGATCAATGCAATGATGAAATAGTTTCAGGTCTACCATTAGAATAGCATGCCATAACATTCGCAGGATAATGGGGCAGTGGAAGCATTTAATAAAATATTGGAGAGCACACTCACAAAGGTTTGCAATGCTCAAAGAAGTGATTGGGATGTGTGCGTACTTGTGGTACTATGGGCTTACAGGAAGACTTTCAATAAGCTAACTAGACAAACGTCGTTTAGACTGGTTTATGGCATAAAATTTGTGATGCTGATGGAGTACATTGTAACTAGTTTGCGTATAATGGAATTCATAGGAATGACGGCTTGTAGAGCCCTCGAGGAGAGGCTCACATAGCTAATAGAGCTTGAGGAGGATAGATTTCTAGTTTGACTCCATCAACACATTCAAAAGGAGCGCGAAAAGGCATGGGCACGATCGGCACATCAAACTATGCACCTTCAAGGTTAATGATTTAGTTCTATTATATGACAGCAATTTTGATAAATTTCTAAGAAAATTTCGAATGCATTGGCTGGGGCTGTATGTCATTAAGGAGATTTCCAATGGCGGAGCAGCTCAGTTGGTAAAGTTGAATGGGGAACCATTCCCAGGGTGAGTGAATGGCAGCTAATTAAAGCCATACACCGTCTATCCAGCTAGGTTGGGGAGCTGCACAACTGGGGAGCTGTGCGATTGGGGAACTGGGCAGAATGGAGGAATGTCGCAGTGTTAGTAGAAACGCACGAGAAGCTGCGCTATCCAAGAAGGGACCATGCAAGGAAGCTAGAAAGTGAAAGATCTATGAAAATCTATCACCAATACAACATTTATGAATGAATTTTGGGGGGAACGGTCATATTTGAATTAAAAAATGCCTATAAATCATAGGTGGCTTCCCAGCGAGAAACATTTGGAATTTTGAGAATTAAGGTGTTGAGCTCTCAGGTGCATATGAACATTGAGTACTTTGAAGTTTTGATAGCGAGTTCAACATTTGAGAAGTTTCCAAAACAGATGTAGGAGTTTTTTTCCAGTATGATGTCGGCGCCCACAAAAGTCGTGAGTGTAGGAGAAGCAATGAGAGTTGAGCAATCTTCCCCAGAACTAGCAATGGCTACTGAGGAAGTTGCACCAAAGGTTGAGAGCATCAAAATACGGGCAGAAGTGCCTAAATCACCAAGGACGCCCAGGCTGAGACCTACACCGACCTAAGAGGGTCCAAAATCAAAGAATGATAAGCAGAAAGCACCACAGCTGATGCACGCATCACCTAGAAGGCACCCGCAGAAGGAAAAGCCCACAGTGTAGGAGAAGGGAAAGCTAATTGACCTTGAACCTGAAGAGGATGTTGAGGAGATCCCTATGGATGAAGAATACATTTACATGGGGGTGGAGGATCTTGACATTGAGGGGTCCAATCCTATCTCTAAGCTTCCCGAGTACATTCCTCCCTACAGAGGCAAGACAAAGGTTCCAAAGGACATTGATGAAAGGAAGGTCACGCTACATACACCCTTGCTACCAAAAAAAAGTTCCTTTGAGGGATCGTGCCTATGGCGCATCCCCCTATTAAAATTGGAGGATTGGGATTTGGATGATATAGAGCGCTTTCGCCACCTAGCCACAGATCAACTCATGCACCGCGTCTTCTACAAAGACTCTGGTGTGACCATGCTGGAGCTGAGAAAGTGGGTAAAAAGGGTGGATAAGGTTGGTCTGTTAAACATGTTGTGGGGTACTGCATTACAAAATCACACCCATAACCATGATACTGACCAAGCAGCTGCTATGCTTGGTGCATGTTGGGTGCCTATGGCTAGAGGAGCCGACACTGATTACTGACATGTTGATCCATAGGATCACTCGACTGCCACATGCAGGAGAAAATCTGGCCATGGTGTTTGGATGAAATGCAGGTGAGCGCGACCTCGCAAAAGTAATGAAGGATAAATTTAAGCTCGCAAATAAGTCACGTGACTAGTCCTTCACTAGCATAACCAACCCCGTGGCCAAGGTAACTGCTCAAATCTTGGGAATAAAGATTATGAGGAAGTGTCGCACAGATGAAGTGCCAGCACCAGTAGTTTCATTAGCGGCCCACTGCACGGAGGGTGTACAGTTCAACTGGGATTGCTACCTCTGCAGTGAGTTTCTTGCTAACTGTAGAGAGGTGCAGGATCACAATAAGAGGTTTCACTATGCATGGTTGTTGCTATCCATATTGCTCATCATGTGGGATTTACCAGAGGATAGTAAGTTTCCTTCGGTCACGCGGGACCTACCGGAAGAGGTGAAGTTCACTTCACTATGGGCTATGAAGGACCCCCAAAGGGTCAAGAACAACAATGTCTTTTAGAGGTTGATGGAGATGAATATCCACATGGCCATGAACTACAAACTGTCGACCTCTTATGATCAAATGGCAGAGTATGTGCAGTTCAAGACATACTTCCACTGGGTCTCCATGCACGCGCAGAAGGATCCTGAACAAAAGTGGTATGACCTTGGCCACCAATGATGCAATCATAGTGGTCCTTGACCGCTGGCTGGTAGATTGGTGCATCGCTTCAAACTTGACAGCTAGGTATAGCAAGTCTGTAATGTAGCAAAAGAAAGAAGAGGCCAAGTAGAAGATGGAACAACTAGCAGAAAAGAGGAAGGAGGCTAAGGACAAAGCTAGGGTAGAGCGCGCTGCTGAAAAAAAGACAGAGGAAGAAGAGGAGCACAACTCTGACAAGAGTTAGAAGTCGCCTTCCTCGGAAATAGAAGATTTGGAGGAATAGCAGATAGGCTAGGGAGGAGTAGACCTGGAAACTACTCCATTCCAGATTAAGCTCAATAGGGAACCAGAGAAAGTAGAGCCGTGCAAGAAGTCCAAGGCCAACAAGACTTCCCTTGACCTGATCACCTTGACAGAAGGTGATCTAAATGAAATTGGTGATATGGTGAGGGATGCCATCAAGGAACTACTACAACAGTTCGAGTAGTAGTAGAAACAGGCCTTGGGTGCCATTCAGACGGGTTTGAACGAGATGCAGATCCAAGTGTCACAAGTACAAACTAGTGTGGGTCGAAGTAGTGTGGTGTCAACCAAGTTGGTGCCTGAGACAGTTGAAGCAACAGAAATGATTCGCCCCTTGGACCCCTGGTTTATCACGCTGCCAGATGGAGTGTTGACTGTGGAAGCAAAAGATGATCAGGCCACTATCTACACCCTCAAGAAGGTCGGGATAGATTTGGTCGCTCTTCCAAGAGAAACCCTTCGCACCCTGCATGATGGTGTGATCGCAGAACTTCGGGCTTGGGAACATCGAGCATTGAATGCCATCAGTGAGCAGAAGGTGAAAATCGCCCAAATGTTTTTCAAGAAGACTTTTTCCATTGATATCCTTAAGGCTATCACTGTGAAGGATGAGTGCACTACCAAAGTAGTGGGGGAGGCATGCAGGTCTATCCTCGAGCTGGATATTCCTGAAGATTTGCTAGTGGAAGAACAAATTCAGAAACTCATTGCTGGAGTGCGTGAAGTGGGATCAAAGCTAGCCAAGGTTCAGTTGGAACTGAACCTTAAGATCACCAAACTTGCATTGAGGGACCAGCTCTCAACTCTGCCAGAGGTAAAAGAGCAGTGTGAGGCTATTGTCAGAGGTGCAGTCCACTGTAGATAGTGCATTGAAGGAGTGCACAGTGCTATTCGAGTAGGTACTTAAAGTGGTTACCAATTTACAGGAGGATCCCACCTTGTAAAGGTTGGAAATGGAGGCTCAGGAGCTACAACATAGAAATGATGAAGTGAAAGTGACGGCACACACTATCACCCTTATGCAAAGGCTAGCAAAACTACATGAGACAAAGGTGCTAAAGGAGCAGGTGGATGCAATTCAGTGCAAAGAGAGCATCCTTAAGGCATGATTAGGCCTTGCCTTGATGAATCCTATGCATTCACAGCGACCATCAAAGGAAAACTAGCTAGTCTATAGGGAATGCAATAGAAGGTACAACAGATGGTGTAGGGCCAATGATGGAGCAGCTCGTCGAATAGATGAAGCAGACGGCAACACAGGTCACCGCCGAAGTTGCAGTCGTACAGGTTGATCTGGGAGGTCTTCGCAACAAGATCTCTGTGCCAGCAGAGTGACTCAAGGGTGAATCACTAGATTTATGTTTGGGGCATGTTGGGAGCGGGTCCCTTGGGGTCAATTTTGGGGTTAAAAGCCCAAGTTTTGGGGCTAAAGGCCCAAGTTTTGTGTAGAAGAATGTAAAGTCTCCGCATTTTGTGGTCACAGAGCACGAAGATGTCAAGAGTCAATAAAGGGTTTCCGCCCTTCTTTTGTGTAAAATCATGTCGGCTTTAGAGATCTATCCATGGTCTACGGACCATGGGATTGTTTAAAAAGAAGGTATTAGAGAATTCTAGGTAAATATAGTTCAGTTCATATTTGATACTTGATGTTAATGAATGTAATGGGTCTATGAGAGCTAAGAGCAAAGAATCTTAGCATAGGAAGAGGCTCTATAGCTGAGTGCACAGAGGCCTAGGGTAGAAGTCCACAGGTGAGTGCGTAGACCCCTGCAGCTGTGTGCGTAGGGTAGTCAGAGTCTGTATTGGATACTTGAATCAATAATAAGGAGGAGTATTATGAAATTACCTGTGTATTTTACTTTTGTTCATTGCATGTGATTATGTTATGTTGAATACTTTATTTATGTTTTAATTCTACTCTGATGCGCGAATCTATATGTTTCTCTGTTTTATATGACCAAAAGTAGAGATATATGTTTACGTGAAGATAACCATAATTGCATGTCAAAGTAACTAATACTTAAGCGAATATGGGTAGATACAAAAGTAAGAGTAATTAAAGGGGCGCAAAAGTGCCTAATCTATCTATTTAGGGTTCATGAAGCACGACCAGAGACTTTCGCAGAGGCTTCGAGGAAGAATAAGAGAAGTAATTTGATAAGCCCTAAAGGGATTGCCGATTTGCATGAAGGACGGTTAGAGAAAATAACCGACATCACAACCATCTTAGGGTGCGGAAACTTTGTTTCTGCATCCCCCCATACTGCTTTGGGTGAGACTTCAGTCCGCGCTCCGCGGGTTGATGCCAAGGACCAATAGTGTAGGGATTTGCTTTGTTGCTTAACGTTGAACCTAGGTTAGGGCCCATCAGGCCAACACTTGACTAGTAGCCATGTACTCTACTTCTACTGAACTGAGTGTGACTTATCTTTGTTTCTTTTTGTACCAAGAAACAATCATTGACCTAATACTGAATATACCACCTGATGTGCTCTTCCTGTTGAATGGACTCCCTACCCAATCGACATCGGTGAAGCCTTGAATCTTCACTCCCTCTCTTCGTTTGTACCAAATAATAAACTAAGTGGTGCCTCTGAGGTATCTCAGAACATGTTGGTTGCCTTCCAAAGTAGTTTGGTCAACTTAACCATAACTTGACTAAGCTGGTTAACTACATAACACATGTATGGTCATGTGTCCACCAAATACATGAGTGAACCCACAATTTGTCTATAAATAGTAGCCTCCACTACTTCATTGGAAGTAGCATCCTCCAACCTCCATTTCCTTGTTACAAGACTCTCCATGGGTTTACCACTCTCCATTTGGAACTTGTTCAGTATCTTGTTGGCATACTTTCCCTAAGAGACAAAAAAATCATCATCTCCTCGCCATACTTCCATCCCCATAAACTAGTGCATGAGCCCCAAGTCCTCCATTTCGAACCCTCTTGCAAGATCCTCTTTGTGAGACTTGATCAGCTTATCATCGCCTATCATAATCAAATCGTCGACATATAAAACAATAATCAACAATTCACCTTCAACCACAATATGGTAAAGGTTTGCATCTGCTTCACTTTTGGTGAATTTGAACCCAACGAAATAACTATCGATCCTAGTGTACCAAGAACGGGGTGCTTGTTTCAATCCATATAGTGATTGCTTGAGTCTGCACATATGTGACTCTTTATTGAAGGTCTCAAATCCTTTAGGTTGCTCAATATACACCTCTTCCTCAATCATGCCATTGAGGAATGTTGTATTTACATCCATCTGATGTATCTTCCATCCCATCTGTGATGACAGTGCTACAATGGATATGATTGATGAGTACCTTGCTATAGGAGAAAAAGTTTCATCTTAATTAATCCCATCCACTTGAGAGAACCCTCTGGCCACAAGCCTAGCCTTGTGTTTCTCCACACTACCATTAGTTGCTTTCTTTACCTTGTAAATCCATTTGGAACTCACCACTAAATGGTCTATCAGTCTTGGGAACACTTCCCAAACATTGTTCCTAATAATGGAGTCATACTCCTTAACCACGGAATCAACCCAAACCAGTTGCTACACTACTTCCTCAAATGAGGATGGCACAGTCTCTACACTCATGCACATAATAGCCATGTAGCCAGTGTACCTCTATAGTGACCACCTATGCCTGCGTTGTGATGTGGGTGCTCCAACATTCTCTCTAGCATCATGTAAGAACCTATCAACCTCTCTAGTTTGCTTTCTCCCAACTCTCGAAGACTCTACATGAGTAGATCTTTCCAGTCCCCGCTCCTCTGCATGTGGTTTCTCCACATCATCATGATGTTCCTCCTTTGGAGCTAAAAGCTCCTCAACAACTTGTAGCTAAAGCTCCCTCTCAAGGGAATATCTCATGGCCTTATCTTCATCAAAATTCACATATCTGTGAACCACTATCATCTTGTTGGTTGGAAGGTACACCCGATAGTTGTGAGGTGTATATGTGTACCCCACAAATATGCCCAGCTTATTTGTTGGCTCTAGCTTTTTCGTGCATATTTGGTAACATGGAAGTAGACTAATTAACTGAATATCTTGAAGTCTGCCACATATGGTTTCTTCCCTGAAAAAGTCTCTTCCGATGTACTCATATTGAGAATTCAATGAGGGCTATGTTTTGCAAATAAACAGTTGTGTTGCATGCTCCAGCGCACATGTGTAATGGTAGGCCCTGATCTTGCAACATCACCCGTTCTTCTACTAAAATACTTATTTTATTCCTTTCAGCCACCCTATTCTGTTGTGGGTTATGAGGTGATATCAACTCCCATCGGATGCTTTCTGATGCACAAATTTTTTTGAACTCATTCGACACATACTCTCCACCCTCATCGCTTTTGAAATCTTTAACTTTCCTACCGATGGCTTTCTTGACAAGCGCTATAAATTCAAAAAAACTTATTGAACGTCTGATATTTCTTCTGCATGATGAAAATCCAACACTTACGAGAAAAATCATCAATAAATATTACATAATACATGTTCTTGGTCGTGGATGCTATTGAGAACGATCCACACACATCTGAGTGAACTCGAACAAGGGTCACTTGTGCTTGATAGCCTTTACATGAAAGGAAGATTTGGTGTACTTCCCCAGTGTACACTCTTTTCATGTGTCTCTCTGCTTTAGTGTACCCTTGTGAAGCCTTGTAGAAATTTGTTGCAAGACCTTTAAAGCACCATGATGCAGTTGACCCAATCTCCTATGCCACAACTCATTGATGTCTTGACTCTGCACCTTCTCTGCTTTAGTGTTGAAAGAAGCGTGGTCTTCCACCTCTAATTTTTAAGGGTATACAAGAACTCCAAGCATTCCTTACTCATATTAATTACATTTATCCTCACATCCAATTCACTATGGAACTTAAAACTAACCAATACCTCCTCTTTCTTGGTGTCCTTATCTCTTGCTTCCCTGGTAGCTCTCTAACCCACCAAGTATATTGAAAGAAGTTTGATACCAATATTTATCTCCATGCCAACTCTCATAATCATCCAACTTAAAATTTGTTGTGCTTAAAACCCTTGTTACTTGATCCATTTAGATCTCTTCCTCTCAATCATTTTACAATGAAAACCCATCTCACCAAAGCCTTTAAATCCAATGGTTATTCCTAATCCTAGATAAAAAAATGAATTACATGCTTCTCTCCACCCAAATCCTAAAAGCCTTTCTAGTGTTACACTGTTAGCCAAAGTCTCCCTCCCATACATTCAAGGGGTTACCAATCATATTTTCATAATCCTTTCTAAAAAAGAACATTAAAACCTTATTCAAACCCTAAAAATCCTCAACCATCTCTTCAGATTTGCCAAAGACAAAAATGACCCTATACTTTGTCCCAAAATCTATGAGATCCCTTACTCTTGTAGAATGTCTTACATAGGAGAAACTGGAAGATCCATCAAACCCTATCATAAAGAAGACATGGCTAAAAATTACCATAGCTAAATGGATACATCTTCCATCGCTAAACACTGCCACAATACCAAACATTTAATATGTTTTGATAAAACAAAAATCTTGGCTCTTCCCCCTTCAACCCAAACTATGTCATTATGGAGGCTCTAGAAATCGAAAATCACCCTAACAACTTTAATTGGGAAGATGGATATTAGTTGAGTTATTCTTGAAACCTCGCTATCAATTTGTATCCATTCAAACTAACTCCCCTTACACTAATCTCACTCCTAATCATTCTTATTGCCCCTTCCCCTTTTCCATTTACCTTATATTCTTTTGTCTTCTTTGGTATTGTATCACTATCCCCCCATCCCTTCCCCTTTTTCCTGACATCCCCTTTTCTCTTTCTCTTCCCCCCTTCCATCTTTTGTCTTTCTTGATCCACATCCCCTTGCCCTACCCCTTGCCCTACCCTACCCCTTTTCTCATGTCTTTTTCATCCTATCTGATTTCTTCCTCCTATTTCATTTCTTAATATTTTCTAATCTTATCTAATTTTTTCCCTCATTAAGCTCTTTTTCTTCTTCATCATTATTAATCACTCTTTTCAATTCTTTATTCATGTATAACCTTTTATTTTATTTTAATAATGCAATGTTTATTCTATTTTAATATTACTTTAATTCCATTTTTATATTATTTTAATCTCATATTTCAATTCTAATTTACTACTATTTTAATAATTAAATATTTCAAAACTAATTTAATATAAAATAAATTTTAGTTCTAATCCTAATCTATTATAAAACAACTCGAAAAAATTTATTATAATTTGACGTTACATTCCAATTAATTCCTATACCCAATTGTTATTTATTTATCTATGTTTCTACCTTTTTTTCTTACTATATGATTTAACTTAAGCCTTCTATTCCAAAATTAATTAATAATAATAATTAATAGTTAATTAATAATACATGTGTAATTTATATCATTAATAATTACTAAAAATCAAGTCCATTTGAGTAGCTCAATTGCATGGCGGAAATGAAGTCCACTCAACCGAAATCTAGGTCAAATCTTGTGTTATCCCCAATCAGAGTAGAAGTGACAGAGAAGAATGTGTCCTACCAACTAAAAAAAAGGAATAAAATAAATGATAATTTAATCTATTTAAAAATAATAATTCAGCAAAAATTCACATCACATTATATTTTTTCTCTATCCGCTATTCTTTTTGGTTTGATACTCTTGGCTTCATCATTTGAGCTTTCTATCCCCAAAAATAAGTATAATATTGGCTCAAAACCTTAAATGCCTCACAAAAACATACATTATTCCATAAATTTTCATCATTATAAAATCATGTTTAAATTTAATAATACCTACCCAAAAACAAATAATTCAATCCTAATATTAAAATGATTTATTAACCTATTCATTGAAACCATAAAAATTTAATATATTTTAATAATTTTAATTTATAATCAAGTAAATACATATATAAAATAAGTCAATCATAAAAGTGACCATTAATAATTAATAAACAAATATAATCACCCTAGGTTAATTTTATGCACTTGGAGGTATAAAATCATTATTAAATTCAATAATGTCATCACCCATTTCTGCTTTCCTAAGAAATTTAACAGGCCATGGTTGGATTATAATTTCAGGTATCTTTGAAGAATCTAGTAATGCATGTTTGGTATAGATATAATTAACATATAATTTATATAAAACAAATAACATTATTGATGGTTTATATAATTTATATTATAAACACTTCCCTTTACCCTGCCCTTTTACTTAGAGATTTGTATTTCATTGAGACCCAAGCATGTAATCTCTCTTCGTATCTTCGAAAAATCTAGTCAGTGATATTCCTAATCAACTTATAATTTTATTTAATAAAAACTACCCCACCTTAATTGGGTAAGCAATGACATCAGAATTTAGCTTTTTTTTCTAAACGTGGGCTTTGAGTGCAACCTCCCATATATTCAAATTTATTGCCATCATGGAGTAGTATTCCTTTAAAAGTTCAAAGATCTTGATGTTTAGGTTGGGATAAAATATTATTATTATTATTTTCAAACGTGATTTTTTCTATTAAATTGATATTAAATTATAGTGTGTGCCCATAACTTTTTACTTGTATTAATTTCTCTGTGTTATTCTTAAATTTTGCCTAGTCAATGTGAGAAGTAAGTTTGATATGTTGGGTAGTCACTGTGGTATTTGTCTTTTTGGATATATCCATGTGGTGGTGGTCATATGATTCAAGAGATTATGGTAGCCAATGTTTATACTGGCAATTACAATGTAAAGAGATTTTGGTGTGTGTTTTCTCAGTAATATTATAAGTATTGGTTGTTTATGTGAGTTTATTTATTTGCTTTTTTTGTGTATGGGTTGTGGGAAAATATGGTATTTAAGTCACTTTGATATTGGGTAGTATATTGTATGCTTCCGTGTTATTTTGGTAACTTCTATATTTTATATTTCTTGTTAGCTTAGGGAGTTGTCTGTATGCTTAATCTCTTTATAATTGAGACTCTTTGAAAAGTTGAGACTGATCTACATGTAATTTTGTTTTATTAGCAAAATCATATTTTGTTGTCGCAGTCGCAGTTAGTTTATTTATTTATTAAATTTATATATATATATATAATATATATATTATATATCCTCAATAAAAAATATCAAGACTGCATTAACCCTGGTCCACTATCAAACAAACAGAATGAAATCTTGTTAAGGACAGCCAAGAGCAGCTTCAGCAAAAAGGAGTATATATCATCAAATGTTCTTGTGGGGATCAATACATAGGAGAAACTGGTAGATCTGTAAGGATTAGACTCAAAGAGCATAGCGCAGACATCCGTAACGAAAGGATCTGATCCTCAGCCTTAGCTGAACATGTAGGTAAAACTAATCACCATATATGCCTTAAAGACGCCAAGGTCATTGCCAATGAGGACCACCATTTCAAGCGTAAGGTTAGAGAAGCTATTGAAATCATTAAACATCCTAAGAACCTTAATAGGGATGGTGGCATGGGAATTAGCAAAAATTGGAACCCCTTGCTAACCCCTGCAGATCTCAATAACTAGATTAGAGATTCTGGATCATCTAGCATAATAACTTACCCCTCTAATAGCCCTTGGTTAAATTAGCTTGACTGCTCTTTAGTAACCTAGGTAAGAAGAACATCATTGATAAATAGAGATAAGTATTATAATAAAAATAATAATAATAAACATGTAAATATTAGCTAACAATAACAATGAAATATAATTAATATAATGTGAAATATAAATAATAGTATAAATAATAA
>APFE030853516.1:72926-94534 GCA_000404065.3 Pinus taeda | reverse complement strand
AAATTAACATATATAATATTACAAATAAAGATTAAATAGCAGGCATAGAGAACAGTATATACAAATAACAATAAAACTAATTGTGAACAAGTTGAGCAACATGTAATATTAAATAATACGATGAAGAACATAAACATCAATTAATATCAATAATTCAATAATGATTCATTATAATAATATAAAACAAAATATTAAATATTAGTATTAATAAAGATTAGAATAACAAATTAAATTATAAATAATGAAAACCAGTGACTTAAATAATAAATAATTAAATTAAATAGTCAGTAGTCGACCAATTTGCTTTTGCATCTAGCCATTCTCTTATTTATACCTATCATTTTCCTTCTTTTCTCCACACATTTGTCCTGATGATGAGTCTGGTTTTAGACTCGAAACGTCGACCATAAAAAAGATGAGCACTGTGGAAAATCTGAACTACTCTCAGAAACCACACCACAGTAATCTGCAATCCAAAATATCTTATTAAATTAGAAACTATAATAATGGTAAAACTTAATGTCTTTTATTCCAAAATCTATATATTAACCAGATACATATAAAAAAAATTATTTACCACTCTTTCATTATGCAATACATTATGCCACAAAACTCGTAAATTCTAAGTGAAGTAGAGAATCTTTAACTTAATTGAAACCATCAAGAGGACATGGAATATCAATAGTGCCTAGAATAGATGGAATGACTACAAGTATAGGATTTCGTTTATTGCAAAATCACTAATAAATGCTAGCTAGTCCTTCAAGTTCTTCCACCCCTAGAGGGTTTCTTGATCTTTGTTTATCCTCGCGATAAGTCCCAATATACACTCCTCCAATAAGAAACTATTCTAGTGTAGATTTTTACTTGTAGATTCAAACTGCTTATGTAATATGCTAAAACAAAAGACTCCAAATCTACTATGGTCGTCAACAAAAACCAAAATTGATCAATGAAAACACTAGGCATAAAAGGAATAATTTCAATCGCACATAACATAATATTTCTCTGGGGAAAGCAACTGCTCAAAACCCCGACAATCTATATTGCATTAACTAGAAGATCTAACAAGGAAACATGATGCTTGTTCAACCCGAACAATTCCTCCACAAGTACAATATATCTCTCTACTTCAAAAACTAGCTCAAACCAACACTTAGCCAATTATGTTGCCTCTCAAGCCCCTACTTCCTTGATTCCTGAGGGAATTAGCCCATATTTAATTAGGAAATTCCCCCCTCATAACTACGCAATCCACCACAGGCTTTCTACTAATTGCATGCACCATTTGTACAACTCGGAAAATTATATAACTGACAGTACATTGTCCCTAAACTCTAATCTCAATAGGGTCTTCCTCTGAACTAACATGCATGAGTTATTTATGAGTGAATCTTCAGTTAATTGGTCGAGCAGTGAAGCTACACTAAAGTTGCTCCCCACTACTAGAGCTCCTACTAGTTCCTCCAACCGTTTGAACTAGTTTAGATAACTATAACTTAGTTACACTGAGTTAATTAATTACAACTCAAAAGAACTCAACTTGGACCCCTAAAACTTAGGAATCACCCTAGATGACTCTACATAGACTTCCAACTCAAATTTACTAAGCCAACTAAGTCAAATTAACTTAGTTAACTCTTACAAGTTGCTGGGAGAACAAAATTTCAATTTAATTCAAGGACAAATTAAATTAGGATTTCTTATTGCTATTTTTAACTCACCCTCTCAACAAGAAATGGATTATCTGCTACCCTGATCTTCACTCTATGAAACTCGAATTTGCAGCTTGATAATAACTTTATCAAAATATTTGCATCCTGCTCCTCTCTAGGAATGTACTCCAGCAACATGATTATCCTTTGCATACAGTCTCGAAGATGGTGATACCAAATATCAATATGCTTGGACCGATCATGAAAAATTGGATTCTCAGAGAGTTTGATACAACTTTGATTGTCACAGTAAATAATTATTGGATCCATCTGCTGACCAAACAAACCAACAAGAATATTCCTCATCCAGATAGCCTCACAATCTTCTTGATGTTGGGCATGGGTCCCTTCAGGTGAATTTTGGGTTTAAAAGCCTAGGTTTTGGGGCTAAAGGCCCAAGTTTTGTGTAAACGAATGTAAATTCTCCACATTTTATGGTTGTGGAGCAGGAAGATATTAAGAGTCAATAAAGGGTTTCCGCCTTTCTTTTGTGTAAAATCATGTGGGCTTTGGAGATCTACCCATGGTCCGCGAACGATGGAATTGTATAAAAAGAAGGTCTTAGAGGAGTCTAAAAAAATATAGTTTAGTTCATAGTCGATACTTGATGTTAATGAATGTAATGGGTCTGTGAGAGCTAAGAGTGAAGAGTCTTAGCATAGGAAGAGACTTAGCAGCTGAGTGCGCAGAGGCCTAGGGTAGAAGTCTACAGTTAAGTGTGCAGATCCCTGCAGTTGTATAAGCAGGGTAGTCAAAGTCTGTCCTGGATATTTGAATAAAAAATAAAGAGGAGTATTTTGAAATTACCTGTGTATTTTACTTATGTTCGTTGCATCTGATTATGTTATGTTGAATACTGGGTTTATGTTTTAATGCTACTCTGATGCATGAATCTATATGTTTCTCTATTTTATATGACCACAAGTAGAGATATATGTTTACACTAAGATAACCATAATTGCATGTTAAAGTAACTAATACTTAAGCGAATCTGGGTAGATACAATATAAGATTAATTACAGGGACGCGTAAGTTCATGATCTATCTATTTAGGGTCTGCAAAGGATGACCGAAGACTTTCATGGAGACTTCAAGGACGAATAAGAGAAGTACTTTGATAAGCCTAAAGGGCTTTTCAATCTGTGTGAAGGAAGGTTAGGGAAAATAACAGACATCAAAACCATCTTAGGTTGTGGAAACTTGGTTCCTACATCACCCCATATTGATTCGGGTGAGACTTCAGCCTGTGCTCCGCGGATTGATGCCGAAAGGGCTAGTACTATAGGGATTTGCTTGGTTGCTTAATGCTGAACCTGGGTCAGGGCCCATCAAGCCAACAAATGGTTTTGTTGTCGGGGCCGGGCCCTACATAATGAGATGTGTGATGTCGCATCTTTGGAATCCAACTAAGAAGGAGATTGAAGATTAGTTGGATAGAAAGATCCATGAATTCGCTGTGCAAGAAAACAAGAATCTGCGATTGACGAAAGAACAGTGGTTGGAAATATATCTGTACATAGAGGTACATGAAATTTTATTTTGTTCCTTATCGGTTGAATTATACGAGTGGATTGCGAAGTTGGAAGACGGTCAACGGAGGTGGAGGCTTGATGGTCTGATTGTTTGGACCACAGAGTTAGTGTGGAAATTGGAAACCTCTAAAGATAATATCATGCATGCTATCGATTATTGGCTCGACCGTATCATAGGAGGATTTGTGACAAATTTCGCGGAAGTACCAGAGAAGAATCACTTCGAGGCATTAGATTGGGTGTTGTGCACTGCACCCATAAGATGGTGGGGTATGCACAAACATAGTTTTGATGATTGGCGCTAATATAGGAGGATGATGTGGGTACACTTTGGTCATCCGAAGGTGCGATTAACAGAAAAATATGATGAGATAAATGATCTTTGTGATCATTTGGTAAAATGGACTGAAGTGTACAGAGTGAAGCCTCAACCAGAATGGGTCCATCTATCTTGTCATACCTTGGATGTTATACCAATGAATTGGTACTTGGAGATTGAACTTCACCATGGCACTGAAGAATGGGATATTTTGTGCTAGGGATTTTTTATGACATTCAATTTTGAGGATGGATTTGAATCTATTGACGAAGCGTTAAGATAGAAATTTTCAGGATACCACAAGATCCTCTCGATTTGATTCAACCAGATTGGACCACCCAATTGAGCCACGTGCTAGAGTGCTACAATATTATAGTGGAAGAGGAAGATGAAGACCCGAGGAAGATTAATATTCCAGAGACTAAAGGACACTGGAAGTTGAAGGACCCCAATTAGATAACTTAGACATAACTGAGTCACTCAAAACTAGGTAGGTGAACATTGGCACAGAGGCAGAGTTGAAGTTTGCAAAGATTGGGGACTAATGGGATGATGCGACAGTAGATAAGGTCATCGACTACTCCACAAATATCAAGATCGATTTCCCACAAAGATTTCAGGTCTGAAAGGGATAATAGGGGACCTGGGTGTCATGAAGATCACCGTAAAATCGAACGCGAAACCTGTGAAGCAAAGACCTTACCACCTCAATCCGAAGTATAAAGAAAGGGTTTGCTTAGAGTTAGACAAGATGCTCGCGGCAGGTATCATTGAATCGGCGGAAGAATCTGATTGGGTAAGCCCAATAGTGGTTGAATAAAAGAGGAAGAAGGAAGAAATAAGGGTATGCGTTGATCTCAGGAAGGTGAATGATTCCTGTGTGTACGATCCCTCCCCAACTCCATTCACTAATGAGGTCCTAGATAATGTTGGTGGCTAGGAAGCATATTCGTTGACTGATGGATTCTATCGGTACCATCAGATCAAGATTGCGCTGGAGGATTGAAGTAAGATGACCTTTGCGATTGATGAGCCTCATAAATGGGTAATAATATGGGCTCATTTTACCTCCTAACCTAGTCAAATCAACCATTCTCTTAGCTTATTGCATGATTTTTTTATTATATTTATTCTTATAGAGTGAGTTGAGTTAGTTATGATGCCATGAGGTCTAATATGTGTTTAATGCAGATTATTGATGATTTTTGTGGTTAGAGTCAAGAATCCCTTGGACAAATGGCAACAATAACTCGAAGTGAACAAAGGAGAGGACTTATAGGAGGGAGTCCCCCTCATTTAGTACTCCCCACTTAGAATTTCCCTTCATTCAGCTCAGAGTACAAGCAACCAAGTCATGCATTAGTAGGCAGCTGAGCAAAGTGGAACATAACTGATGTTTATCTCGAGTTTCGGGAGCCGAGCCTCCCTGATTTTGAGGAAGCTACTGGGAGTTTCATTTGTATAAGTAGAGAGGCCTAGGGCCTCATTAGGGAGTTCGTCAAATTTTCGAAATTTTGCTGCAACTTTTCTCTGCTAAACTTCGAGCTTACTTTTGTTGACAGTTTCATGTAATCCTATTATTATTTTGATAATAAAGATGAGATCATTTTTGAGCTAGCACTAAGTTACATCAAAGGGCTAAAGCTCTTAGGTTATGGACCAATCCAAGCAGCCAAGCTCATCTTGTTTGTATTTATATGCTTTGTTTCAGTTTATGAATTATTTTCAGTTAGATAAATTTCTTTCTTGGTTAAGAATAGGTTGTTTTTGGTGATTTAGAAGGTTGTTTCCATTTTATTTTTCTGTAGCAGGTTGAACAATGATAGAAAGAAGATACAAAAAGACCATCAACAAAGCCTTGGCTTCCTTTCATCCCCTTGGGACCATGAATTGAGGCCGAGACCCTCTTGCTGCCACAAAAACATAGATTTTCCTTCTCCATAGGGTTTCTAGTGTTGCAGTTTGTTAGAAGGTTAATGTTTTGCTTTAGATCTATTTTGCCAAGCTTATTTTTGTCTTTGCAATAAATTCCCTTGCATGCTTTCTTTCCATGTAGCATTTTTTAGCATTTACTTTCCTAGATGAAAGTTTAGATTAGCTTGATGAAAATTCTGGTATTTTTATGTATCTATTTTCTTTGCTTGCTTAAACTCATTGTTTGATTTTCATTTCTCTAGAAACAAATCTCTTCTTACAATAATTTAGCCAATCAGCCATCACCATCTATATTTGATCTATGTTCCACAGGTCACCCAAAGTCCCTCACAAATCTGCCTTAGTTTTCTACACTTTTCCCATAAATTTTCATCTCTTTCCTTGGACAAATCTGACCATATTTCTCTCTCCAAAACATTCTTTATGAACCCTAGACACCTTAACACATCATCCTAGCCTTTAGCTACCCTTTCCACCCACTTTCTCACCTTCAAAACCTCCAAAACTACTCTTGGCATCCTCTTGTAGACCTCTTGTAGATCCCCTTCAGTCTCTTGTAGATTTTCCTGTAGGTGTCTTTTTGAAGTCTGATTGTAGAAAAAGCCTCCAGAAGTCCACTTGAGACCTCCTCGGACCCATCCGCACCTTCCTGCACCTCTACAAATTCCAAAGTCATTCTCCATCACCACCTAATCGCTGCCACACACACAAACAAATAAATTATATGCAAGACAATTTCACCTAAAAATACATAAAAATCCAAAGGATGTTTTCTGCTCATTTTCTTCTAGAAATAGCTTGAGTATATGTTATTTACTTCTTGAGTAGGTAATGGCATTCATTTCATGGTTTTTCATTTCTCTTTCTACAAAAGTAGGATTAGATGGTTAAGTAGGGTTTGCTAGGTTTACTTCACATTTCAGTCTTCTTTCTCTTTCTGCAAGTACAGTAACCTCTGTAGAGTAAGCTTTCCTTTCTTTCATAATGTAAAAAGTTTCTTTTAGAATTCAAAGAAGTTGGCTTGAGCTCCTAGTGATCTTGTTCCAGCTGCCCAAGTGATAGCCTGCAGTAAGAACTAGTACTTGTGCATACAACACCATCGCTTCCATGTTTGTTACAAACTACCGGGTTGATAAAAGTAAAGTAGGAAGCCCAGAAGTTGCAGCATTATTGCTACAATACTGGTGCTCACCACTTTTTGATGCCATTACCAGGGAAGCATAAGAGTGTTTTGTGATTACTGCTTTCTTCTATTTTCAATCGCAACATTTTGCTAAGTAGTTTATTTCAGCAAAAGTAGAGCATTTGCTTTTTTTAGTTTCCATATTTCAATGTTGTCCTTTTCAACTTTGCAATTTCCATTTTAGCAAAAGTATATTAGTCATTTCCTTGCTTTCAGCTCTGCATTTCATTAGCTTTCCTTTTCAATTTTTCATTTTCTATTTCAGCAAAAGTAGATTAGTCATTTCCTTGCTTTCAGCTCCGCATTTCATTTGCTTTCCTCTTCATTTTTGCAATTTCATTTCAGCAAGTTCATTTCAGTTAGTTGCAATTTGTTTTGTTCAATCAATTTCAGTTTTGTAGGTACTATCAATGTGGGAAAAAAGAAATAAAAACCAACCAAAAAGATTTCCTTTCATGCCTCGTAGGGATAGAAATAGTTCAAGAAAATGTTTGCCCATCACCCCCACTACATCACACAGCCAACCTTCTCTCTTCTTCGGTGGCTACAATCAAGAAAAACCATTGAGTAACAGCCAGACATATTTGAAGAACCTATAGGGGAAGAAGAAGAAGAAAAAATTCCTTTGGAGCCAATGGCTGAAAACAGAAATGTTGGGAGTAGTACCTTTTCTTCCAACTCATCCATTAAAGGTGAAATTTGAAACATGCTGGAAGACCTCAAGAGTGAGATGCTACAAATTCTTGCCATGAAAATGGATGCCTTACATATCAAAAGCAAACAAGAGGAAGCAGAGAGGGCTTTGGCCATTTTTTTCCCTAGATGCACTAGGAGGCATCCTAGGAATGAATGCCCAATGAACTTTATAAGGGTTTGTATACCAATGGGCCGAAGGAGCCATTGAACAGATCTATTACATAAACCAAAAGAGGCCGCATGGACCTAGACCATATCAGCAGGGGATGCAGGGGACATTTCAGGCATACTACAACCCCAGCCAAGTCACACCCATACCTTCTTGGGCCCCACCTGCTCATCCTTCCCTATCCACACCTCCTCTTTGGTCCCTCATATCTCCATATCATGCTCGACCAACCACCAATTTATTTCAACCCTATGCTCAGCTGCAACCTCAGTGGAATGCATCTCATCAGGGGTGGAGTCCCCAATACATCCCTCTTCCTGCTCTTCTGCCTCCACCATCTACCCAAAAACAACTCCATACCCCACATCCATCTCAAATATGCACTCCCACTCAACACCTATACCACCATTTCCAAACCCACACATTGAAGTAGCTCAACCCATTTACAATGTTAAGGTACAACACTTCCAAACAACTTCTCTTGAGCTCAATGGTATTCACAATAGCTCAGGAAGAGTATTGCAAAAAAGAGATTATATTGATATCATTGAAGGACCACATCTAGCAGAAGAAGATGAAAAAGAGAAGATCAAAGAACCATGGGCTACACTTGATGAAGAAAAGACATCAAAATCAGAGATTGAGAGAGCTCCCTCATGGTTACCATAAAATCCTCCATGTATTCAAGAGAAAAATCAGCAAAAAGAGGAAGATATGAAGGTCATGGTAGAAGAAGACATGAAGAATGATCCAGATCAGCAGAAGGGCCAAGGACATCACAACCATATTGAGATATGGTTCCAGACAGTCACTAAGTTGCAACATCACTTTCTTCCTCAACTATGCTTGATCCCTTCAAAGTCATATCATTTGGTCTCTGAAATTCGGATATATGTTAAAGCATACATTTCTAGCCTCCACATCATTTTGCCTATCATATTGATGTGCACATGGCTCCATTGGAAGTATTCTTATACTTGAAAGTGATTTTTTTTTTCAAGTAGGGTAGGGTAGAGAGAAAAAAAGGAAAATATGAAAAATAAGAGAAAAAATTAAAAATCTAAGGTGAAAACATCCTTGGAGGCACCTCAGATTGGCTCATTGATTTAAAACCTCCATGAGGCAGTCAATGGGTTGGAAAGAAGAAAAAAATAGGAAAAAAGAATAAGATCCCATGGTGAAAACCTCCCTTGGAGGTGCCCAGGGCAGACAATTAAGGTGGAAACCTCTCTGAGGCACCCTAGTTGTTTTCAAAAAACAAAAAAAGAGAAAGAGAAAGAAAAATGAATTTCCAGTTGTATTGCGGGTTTGTAGGAGGACTTCAGGAAGTAGAAGTAGGTGCCAAGGGAGCTCTAAAACAATAACAACACCTATCCTACCTTCCCTCACATTTCTCCATCATTCTTGACATTCTTTCCACCCCACTATGATTCTTTTTCGAAAATTGTGTTTTCTATAGGAGGCTCCTATAGAAATTATATAGAGCTAGAAATGGATTTTAAAGGCAATTTGAGGAACAAGGAAGCTTCATACAAGATTTATAAATCTCTTGCAGTCTTCAAACCTCTCTTCCATCATTTCTAAGCCTGCATCACACCCCAAGCTCATTTTCCTTGCTGTCCAAAAAACTATAGGATGCAAAAATCCATAGAGCATAAATTTGTTTTTCCATAACTTGAAAGCCATTCATTCATTTGTCAAGTTGTTTCAAGGGGAGATGGATATGGATGATGGTAATATGCTTAAGCAATTTCAGCAAATTCCAGTGCACGATTACCAAGAAATTGACCTCCATCACCTTCAACCATTTTTTCATTTTCTCAATATCCGTGCATCCATTTAAAACAATGTTGCATGGGGAGATGCATATGGATAATGGTAACATGCCCAAGCAATTTTAGCCAATTCTAGTGCATGGTTTCCAAGAAACTAGCCTCCATCACCTTCAATCATTTTCAGTTTTTCTCGAAATTCATGCATCCATTGACCAAAATTTTTCTATGGGAGGCTCATAATGATGATGGAAACATGCTTAGAAAATTTCAGGTCAATGCAGTCTACCTTTTTGGAGATATGGACAAAACAAGTCACTGCCCCATTAAAATCTAGCATGAGCAACATGAGGGTGTAAATTTGAAGGTTGAAGCAGACACTTGAATATCACATCCAACCAGAAGGGAACCTGCACACAATACAACCATATCTCATAAATCAAAGAGCATGCAGCAAGGGAAATATAAACATGCAACAGTCAAAGGAGCCATAGTGCCTCACAGAAAACGCATTTGGATCTCAGGTAAGCGACTAACCAGCTCCTCTGTTTCCATTGGTATAGTTAGAGAACATGAAACAACAATGAGATGGTTGAGGCTGGTTGGGGTTGAGGTGGCCAGTTAGTTGGGCCACCTTCATCCAATTGACTTCACTCATTTGGGGGTGTCACCACACATGTGCTTAGTCAAACTCAAGAAAAGATGTTGAGGAGAGGTAGTGGAGGGTATGCAAACTCCGATGAAATCATGAGGGGTGATTACAAGGAAAGAAATCATGATGAAAATGCAGGTGGGGACCAATGGTCCAAATAATGCCAACGTACATTTTTTCTAGCTCACCCGATCACTAGAAAAATCTAAAAGAAGAAATAAGTACTCCTCCTCAAAACACTCTCACCACCTTTTCTTCCATTCTATCCTCGTCCACTTAGCTGCAGCAAGATCCTTGTCACCCCATAGCCTCAAAATCATTGTTCTCCATCGCTCTCATCCATCCTCCTACTATGGGCGTACTCCAGGAACACTTACAAGTTCTATAAGAGAACCTACAGGAGGGTTGTCAGTGTTCTACAGGAGGGCCAGTAAGTTGTTTTGGAGAGGAAAAACACAGTTTTTAGCGCAATTCTCAGGTTGCAGAGGTAGGTTCTTGGCATACCTCCGTTGAATATAAAAAAATGGTCACAGTGGTTTAGTTTTTGAAGAGAAAATAGAAATGTTGGGTGGAGGAAATTCATAAAAAAATTGCTACATATTGTTTAAAAAAAATAAAAAAGAAAAAAAAACAGTCTCTGTCTCTCTGTTTTTCTTCAAAAAATTATTCTCTCCATTTCCATAGTTGGTTTTCCAAGGAAGCATAAACAAAATGACATGAGGTTTTATGAGAAGGTGAAAAAACTAGTGATTTAGAAGAAAAAAAAGGGAAGAAGGAAGAAACCAAGATAGGGGAGGAGAAAGTTGAAGAAACAGAGCAAGGAGAAACAAAAACAGAGAAAGAGACAAAAGGAGGAGAAAAAGGGGCAGAAAAGACAGAAGTGTCCCCTTAGAATCTAGAAAGAGAGGCAACAACTACTCTCACTACCCTCAGCACACCAATTAAGCCACAACAAAAGAGGAAGAGGAGACCACATCAAAAGCATGGGATGTTAGGGAGGCCACTAGGGCCATCAAAGATGAGGAGATGGACTAAGTTGCTCAGATAATGAGAGACACTTTCAGTAGGGGTGTGATGATGAGCCTCATAAATGGGTAATTATATGGGCTCATTTTACCTCCTAATCTAGTCAAATCAACCATTCTCTTAGCTTATTGCATGATTTTTTTATTATATTTATGCTTATAGAGTGAGTTGAGTTACTTATGATGCCATGAGGTCTAATATGTGTTTAATGTAGATTATTGACGATTTTTGTGGTCAAAGTCAAGAATCCAGTGGAAAAATGGTAGAAATAACTCAAAGTGGACAAAGGAGAGGACTTATAGGAGGGATTCCCCTTCATTTTGTATTCCCCACTTCGAATTTCCCTTCATTCAGCTCGGAGTGCAAGCAGCCAAGTCATGCATTAGCAAGTAGCCGAGAAAAGTTGAAGATAACTGATGTTTATCTCGAGTTTTGGAGTGGAGCCTCCTTGATTTTGAGGAAGCTGTTGGGAGATTCATTTGTATAAGTAAAGAGGCCTAGCGCCTCATTAGATAGTTCATCAAATTTTCAAATTTTTGTTGTAGATTTGCTCTGCTCAACTTCGAGCTTACTTTTGTTGACAATTTCACATAATCCTATTATTATTTTGATAATAAATATGAGATCCTTTTTAAGCTAGCACTGAGTTACCTTAGAGGGCTAAAACTCTTGGGTTAGGGCCCAATCCAAGCATCCAAGGTCCTCTTGTTTGTATTTATATGCTTTGTTTCAGTTTATGAATTAGTTTCAGTTAGATAAATTTCTTTCTTGGTTAAGAATAGGTTGCTTTTGGTGATTTAGAAGGTTGTTTCCATTTCAGTTTTCTGTAGCAAGTTGAACAGTGATAGAAAGAAGATACAAAAGGGAAATCAATAGAGCCTTGGCTTCCTTTCATCCCCTCAGGACCATGAACTAATGCTGAGACCCTCTTACTGCCACAAAAACACAGATTCTCCTTCTCCATAGGATTTCTAGTATTGTAGTTTGTTAGAAGGTTAATGCTTTGCTTTAGATCTATTTCACCATGCTCATTTATGTATTTTCAATAAATTCCCTTTCATGCTTTCTTTCCATGTAGCATTTTTCAGCTTTTACTTTCCTAGATCAAAGTTTAGAATAGCTTGATGAAAATTTTGTTTTTTTTGGTATCTAGTTTCTTTGCTTACTTAAACTCATTGTTTGATTTTCAGTTCTCTGGAAGAAAATCTCTTCTCACAATAATTCAATTAATCATCCATCACCATCTCTCTTTGATCTATGTTCCACAGGTTACCCAAAGTCCCTCACAAATCTGCCTTAGTTTTCTGCACTTTTCCCATAAACTTTCCTCTCTTTCCTTAGACAAATCCAACCATATTTCTCTCTCCTAAACATTCTTGATGAACCCTAGACACTTTAACACACCATCCTAGTCTTCAGCTACCCTTTCAACCCACTTTCCAACCTTCAAAACCTCCAAAACTGCTCTTGGCATCCTCTTGTAGACCTCTTGTAGATCCCCTGTAGCCTCCTGTAGATTTTCCTGTAGGTGTCTTTTTGAAGTCCGATTATAGGAAAAGCCTCCAGAAGACCACCTGAGACCTCCTAGGACCCATCCACACCTTCCTATACCTCTACAAATTCCAAATTCATTCTCCATCGCCACCTAATCACTGCCACACACACAAACAAATAAATCACATGCAAGACAATTTCACCTAAAAATACATAAAAATCCAAAAAGATGTTTTTTGCTCATTTGCTTCTAGAAATAGTTTGAGTACATGTTGTTTACTTCCTGAGTAGGTAATGGAATTCATTTTATGGTTTTTCATCTCTCTTTCTCCAAAAGTAGGATTAAATGGTTAAGTAGAGTTTGTTAGGTTTACTTCACATTTTAGTCTTCTTTCTCTTTCTGCAAGTAGAGTAGCCTTTGTAGAGTAAGCTTTCCTTTCTTTCATCGCATAAAAAGCTTCTTCTGGAATTCATAGAAGTTGTCTTGAGCTCCTAGTGATCTTGTGCTAGCTGACCAAGTGATTGCCTGTAGTAAGAACTAGTACTTGTGCATACAACACCGTCGGTTCCAAGTTTGTTACAAACTACTGGGTTGATAAAAGTAAAGTAGGAAGCCCAGGAGTTGAAGCATTATTGCTGCAATATTGATGCTCACCAGTGATTGAATGCAGATGCTTCTAGTATACGGTGATGCCTTTTGGGTTGAACAACATGCTGGCGATCTTTTCACACGTAGTCATCGCTGCGTTCAAGGATTTCATTCATAAATTTTTGAAAGTATACTTTGACGAATGGACAATGTTCGGACTAGTGAAGCGCCATGTGGCAAGTCTAAGATTGATGTTGTATACATGTGGAAGGTACCAAATCATGCTCTATCTGAAGAAATGTTTGTTTTGTGTCCCTTTTGGGATCTTGCTAGGCCATGTGGTATGTAGGCAGGGCTTGATGGTAGACCCATAAAAGATCGCGGTCATAATCAATTTGGAGGTACCAAGGAGTGTGAAATAGCTGCACACAACATTGGGACATATGGGATACTATAGGAAATTCATCAAGAGATATGCCTAGATCACCAAACCAATGGAAAAACTATTAAAGAAGGATGTCACGTTCTGTTGGAATGAAGAATGCCAGAAGAGCTTGGATGTGTTGAAGGAGAAAATGGTCACCGTGCCGATCCTTGTCTTCCTAGATTGGAAGAATGAATTTCATGTGCATGTGGATGCGTCATGTATTACGTTGGGAGTAGTACTGACACAACCCAATGAAGGGGACTTGGATCACCCTATAGAGTTCACTAGTAGGAAGCTATCCAAAACTGAGAAAAATTATTCGACGACTGAGCACAAAAGACTAGCTATGGTTTATGTGCTCCAGAAGATCAGGCATTATTTGTTGGGCGGGTATTTTAAGATGTATATAGACCATTCAACATTAAAATACCTGGTCAAGAAGCATGTGTTGGGGGGAAGATATGCAGGTGGTTGTTTTTGTTCCAAGAGTATGATTTTGAAGTTATTGTGAAACCAGGACACTTGAATGTTGCACCAGAGCATCAGTTGTGCATTGAAATAGGAGAGGAACCTAAGAATTTGGAGGAAGGACTACTCGACACACAACTCTTTGTAGTACGCATCGTAAACAACCACTTTGAAGATATTATACACATTTTGACAACAGGTACAAATCCATAAGGATATACAAGCCAACAGAAGAAGGAACTGGTGGTGCGCGCGACATACTTTTATGTCATTGCAGGGCACTTGTACAAAATGGGATTAGATGAAATATTATGATGTTATGTGCCATAGTTTTAAGGAAAAAACATCCTCGCTAAGGCTTATGGCTGAGCCACAGGAGGTCATTATGCAGGAAAAGCAACAACACAGAAGATTCTATGCATTGGGTTATGGTGGCCAACGTTGCATAAGGATTCAAAATCATATTGTAGGGCATGCAACGCATGCCAAAGGATAGGGAAACCCTCATGCAGGGATGAACTACCACTGAATCCACAGATATCGCTATAGCCCTTTGAGAAGTGGGCAATTAACTTTGTAGGACTAATTCAACCTCCAAGGAAGAAGACAGGTACATCATCCCCACAATTGAGTACTTAACCAGATGGGTGGAAGCATAGCTTGTGAAGGATTGTATAAGTAAGAAAGCTGCCAAATTTACCTTTGAGTATGTACTGAAAAGGTTTGGTTGTCTAAAAATTCTAATGAGTGATCGTAGTACACACTTTCTCAATGAGACGATCAATTCGATGACGAAAGAGTTTCAGGTCTACCATTATAATAGCACGCCATAACATCCACAGACTAATGGGATAGTGGAAGCATTTAGTAAAATATTGGAGAGTGCGCTCACAAAGGTTTGCAATGCTCAAAGAAGAGACTCGGATGTGCGTGTACCCATGGTACTATGGGTTTACAGAATGACTTGCATGGCACGATCAACACATCAAAGGCATGGCACGATCAACACATCAAACTGCGCACCTTTAAGGTTAATGATTTATTTCTATTATATGACAGCAAGTTTGATAAATTTCCAAGAAATTTTTGAATGCATTGGCTAGGGCCCTATGTCATTAAGGAGATTACCAATGGTGGAACAGTTCAGTTGGTAAAGTTGAATGGGGAACCATTTCCAGGGCGAGTGAATGGTAGCCGATTGAAGCCATACACCGTCAATCCAGCTAGATGACTACATGGTGGAAGCATAGTCATAGTGCTCCAAGTAGCTGAAAGGATGCACAGGACTATAAACTACACTACCCACGTTGGGGAGCTGCGCGAATGGGGAGCTGTGTGATTGGAGAACTGTGCGGAATGGAGGAATGTCATAGTGTCAGCAGAAACACATGAGAAGCTGCACTATCCAATAAGGGACTGCGCAAGGAAGCCAGAAAGTGAAAGATATGTGAAAATCTATCGCCAATCTAGCATTTATGAATGAATTTTGGGGGGAACGGTTGGATTTGAATTCGAAAATGCCTACAAATCATAAGTGGCTTCCCAACGAGAAACACTTGGAATTTTGACAATTGAGGTGTTGAGCTCTCAGGTGCATATGAACCGTGAGTAATTTGAAGCTTTGATAGCGAGTTCAGCATTTGAGAAGTTGCCAAAAGAGATGTGGGAGTTGTTTTCCAGTATTATGTTCGTGCCTGCAAAAACCGTGAGTGCAGGAGAAGCAATGGCAGCTGAGCAATCTTCCCCATAACTAGCAATGGTTGCTAAAGAAGCTGCATCGAAGGTTGAGAGCATCGAAATACTAGCAAAAGTACCTAAATCACCAAGTACGCCTAGGTTGAGGCCTACATTGACCTAAGAGGGTCCAAAATAAAAGAATGATAAGGAGAAAGCACCACATCCGGTGTGTGCAACACCGAGAGGGCACCTATAGAAGGAAAAGCCCAAAGTGTAGGAGAAGGGAAAGCTAATTGACCTTGAACCTGAAGAGGATGTTGAGGAGATCCCTATCGATGAAGAATACATTTACATGGGGGCAGAGGATGTTAATGTTGAGGGGTCCAACCCTATCTCTAAGCTTCCCGAGTACATTCCTCTGTGCAGAGGCAAGACAAAGGTTCCAAAGGACATGAATGAAAGTAAGGTCACGCTACATAGACCCTTGCTGTCAAACAAAAATTCCTTTGAAGGACTGTGCCTAGGGTGTGTCCCCCTATTAAAATTGGAGGATTGGGATTTGGATGATACGAAGCGCTTTCGCCACCTAGCCACAGATCAAATCATGCACTGTGTCTTCTACAAAGACTCTGGTGTGACCATTTTGTAGTCGAGAAAGTGGGTAAAAGGGGTGGATAAGGTTGGTTTATTAAACATGTTGTGGGTACCGCATTACAAATACACACCCATAACCATGATAGTGATCAAGCAGCTGCTATGCTTGGTGCATGATGGGCGCATGTGGCTAGAGGAGCCGATACCGATTACCGACATGTTGATCCATAGGATCACTCAGTTGCTGCATGCAGGAGAAAATTTGTCCATGGTATTTGGAGGAAAAGCAGGTGAGCATGACCTCGTGAAAGCAATCAAGGATAAATTTAAGCTCGCAAATAAGTCACGTGATTACTCCTTCACTATCATAACCAACCCGATGGCCAAGGCAGCCGCTCAAATCCTGACAGGAAAGATTATGAGGAAGTGTCACACATATGAAGTGCCAGCACCCGTAGTGTCATTAGCGGCCCAGTGCATAGAGGGTGTATAGTTCAATTGGGAGCACTACCTCTGTAGTGAGTTTCTTGTTAACTGTAGAGAATTGTAGGATCATAGCAAGAGGCTTCACTATGCATGGTTGCTGCTATCCATAGTGCTTGTCATGTGGGAGTTACCAAGAGGATAGTTAGTTTCCTTCAGTCACGTGGGACCTATTGGAAGAGGTGAAGTTCACTTCACTATGGGCTATGAAGGACCCCCAAAGGGTCAAGGAAAACAATGTCTTTTAGATCTTGATGGAGATAAATATCCACATGGCCATCAATTGAAAATCATCATCGTTTATGATCAGCTGGAAAAGTATGTGGAGTTCAAGGCAGACTTCCACCGGGTCTCCATGCGCGCACGGGATGATCCTGAACAAAATTGGTATGACCTTCCATACCTGGCCACCAATGATGCAATCATAGTGGTCCTTGACCGTTGGTTGGTAGATTGGCACATCACATTGGACTTGACAACTGGGTCTATCAAGTCTGCAGCGTAGCAAAATAAAGAAGAGGCAAGCAGAAGATGGAACAACTAGCAGAAAAGATGAAGAAGGAGGCTAAGGACAAAGCTAGGGCAGAGCGTGCTGCTGAAAAAAGATAGAGGAAGAAGATGAGCGCAACTCTGATAGGAGTTAGAAGTCACCTTCCACAGAAATAGAAGAGGAGGAGGAATAAAAAATAGGGCAGGAAGGAGCGGACCCAGAAACTATTCCATTCTAGATTAAGCTTAACATGGAACTAGAGAAAGTAGAGTCGTGCAAGAAGTCCAAGGCCAACAAGACTTCCCTTGACCTAATCACCTTGACAGAAGGTGATTTGAATGAAATTGGTGATATAGTGAGGGATTCCATCGCAAAACTACTACAACAGTTTGAGAAACAACAGAAGCAGACCTTGGGCACCATTTAGATGGGTTTGCACAAGATGTAGATCCAAGTGTCACAAGTACAAACTAGTGTGGCTCGAAGTAGTCCAGTGTCAACCAACTTGGTGTTGGGACAGTTGAAGCAGCAGAAATGGTTCGCCCCTTGGACCCCTGGTTTATCACGCTGCCAAATGGAGTGTTGACTAAGGAAGCAGAAGATGATCGGGCCACTGTCCACACCCTCAAGAAGGTCGAGCTAGATTTGGTTGCTCTTCCAAGAGAAGCCCTTCACACCCTGCATGATGGTCTAATTGCAGAACTTCAAGCTCGGGAACATCGAGCATTGAACGTCATTAGTGAGCAAAAGGTGAAAATCACCCAAATGTTTTACGAGAAGACTTTTGCCATTGATGTCTTTAAGGCTATCACCATGAAGGATGAGTGCACTACCAAAGTAGTGGGGGAGGCATGCAGGTCTATCCTTGTGCTGGATATTCTTGAAGATGTGCCAGTGGAAGAACGAATTCAAAAGCTCGTTGTTGGAGTGCACGAAGTGAGATCAGAGCTAGCTAAGGTTCAGTTGGAACTAAACCTTAAGATCACTGAACTTGTGTTGAGGGACCAGCCCTTGACTCCACCAGAGGTAAAAGAGTAGCATGAGGCCATTGTCAAAGATGTAGCAGCTATTATAGATAGTGCAATGAAGGAGTGCATAGTGCTCTTTGAGTAGGCACTTGAAGTGGTCACCAATTTACATGAGGATCCCACCCTATAAAGTTTGGAAATGGAGACCCAAGAGATACAACATAGATATGATGAAGTGAAAGTGACGGCACGCACTATCACCCTTATGCAGAGGCTAGAAAAACTATAGGAGGCAAAGGTGCTAAAGGAGCAGGTGGATGCAGTTCAATGCAAAGAGAGTATCCTCAAGGCTAGAATAGGGCCTTGCCTTGATGAAGCCTATGCATTCATAGCCACCATTAAGGGAAAATTAGCTAGTCTATAGGGAATGCAATAGAAGGTACAACAGATGGCGTAGGGCCAACGCTGGAGCAGCTGGTTGAACAGATGAAGTAGGTGGCAACACAAGTCACCACTGAAGTTGTAGTCATACAGATGGATCTGGGAGATCTTCATGATAAGATCTCTACTCTAGTAGAGTGATTCGAGGGCGAGTCACCATATTTGTGTTTGGGGCATGTTTGGAGTGGGTCCCCTAGGGTCAAATTTGGGGTTAAATGCCCAAGTTTTGCGGCTAAAGACCTAAGTTTTGTATAGAGGAATGTAAATTCTCCGCATTTTATGGTCATGGAGTGTGAAGATGTCAAGAGTCAATAAAGGGTTTCCACCCTTCTTTTGTGTAAAATCATGTCGGCTTTAGAGATCTATCCATGGTCTGCGGACCATGGGATTGTTTAAAAAGAAGGTCTTAGAGGATTCTAAGTAAATATAGTTCAGTTCATATTTGATACTTGATGTTAATGAATGTAATGGGTCTATGAGAGCTAAGAGCGAAGAATATTAGCATAGGAAGAGGCTCTGTAGCTGAGTGCACAAAGGCCTAGGGTAGAAGTCCACAGTTGAGTGCGTGGAACCCTGCAGCTGTGTGCGTAGTGTAGTCAGAGTTTGTACTAGATATTTGAATCAATAATAAAGAGGAGTATTATGAAATTTCCTATGTATTTTACTTTTGTTCATTGCATGTGATTTTGTTATGTTGAATGCTATATTTCTGTTTTAATGCTACTCTTATGTGTGAATTTATATCTTTCTCTGTTTTATATGACCACAAGTAGAGATATATTTTTATGTGAAGATAACCATAATTGCATGTTAAAGTAACTAATACTTAAGCAAATATGGGTAGATATAGAAGTAAGAGTAATTAGAGGGCCGCATAAGTGCCTAATCTATCTACTTAGGGTTCGTGAAGCACGACCAAAGACTTTCCCAGAGGCTTCGAGGACGAATAGGAGAAGTACTTTGATAAGCCCTAAAGGGCTTTCTGATCTGCATGAAGGAAGGTTAGAGAAAATAACCGACTGCCCAACCATCTCAGGGTGCGGAAGCTTTGTTCCTGCATCCCCCCATACTGCTTCAAGTGAGACTTTAGTCCGCGCTCCACGGGTTGATGCTGAGGGCCAGTAGTGTAGGGATTTGCTTTGTTGCTTAATGTTGAACCTAGGTCAGGGCCCATCAAGCCAACACTTGACTAGCAGCCATGTACTCTACTTCTGCTAAACTGAGTGTGACTTATATTTGTTCTTTTGTACCAAGAAATAATTGTTGTTATAATACTGAATATACCACCTGATGTGCTCTTCCTATCAAATGGACTCCCTGCCCAATCTGCATTGGTGAAGGCTTGAATCTTCACTTCCTCTCTTCATTTGTACCAAATACCAAACTAAGTGGTGCCTCTAAGGTATCTCAGCACATGTTTGGTTGCCTTCCAATATAGTTTGGTAAGCTTAACAATAACTTGACTAAGTTGGTTAACTACATAACACATGTATGGTCATGTGTTCACCAAATACATGAGTGAACCCACAATTTGTCTATAAATAGTAGCCTCCAGTACTTCACCGGAAGTAGCATCCTCCTTCCTCCATTTACTTGTTAGAGGACTCTCCATGGGTTTAACACTCTCCATGTGGAGATTTTTCAATATCTTGTTGGCATACTTGCCCTAAGAGACAAAAAAATCATCATCTCCCTGCCATACTTCCATCCCCATAAAGTAGTGCATGAGCCCCAAGTCCTCCATTTCAAACCCTCTTGCAAGATCCTCTTTGTGATACTTGATCAGCTTATCATCCCCTGTCATAATCAAATCATCAAGATATAAAACAATAATCAGCAACTTACCTTCAACCACAATATGGTAAAGGTTTGCATCTGCTTCACTTTTGGTGAATCTGAACTTGATGAAATAACTATCGATCCTGGTGTACCCAGAACGAGGTGCTTGTTTCAGTCCATATAGTGATTGCTTGAGTCTGCACATATGTGACTCTTTGTTGAAGGTCTCAAATCCTTTAGGTTTCTCAATATACACCTCTTCCTTAATCATGCAATTGAAGAATGTTGTCTTTACATCCATTTGATGTATCTTCCATCCCATTTGTGATGACAGTGCTAGAATGGATATGATTGATGAGTACCTTGCTACAGGAGAAAAAGTTTCATTCTAATCAATCCCATCCACCTGAGAGAACCCTCTAGCCACAAGCTTGGCCTTGTGTTTCTCCACACTACCATCAATTGCTTTCTTTACCTTGTAAATCCATATGGAACTCACCACTAAATGGTCTATCTATCTTGGGACCACTTCTCAAACATTGTTCCTGATAATGGAGTCATACTCCTTAACCATGGAATCAACCCAAATTGGTTGCTACACTACTTCCTCAAACGAGGATGGCGCAATCTCTACACTCAAGCACATAATAGCCATGTAACCAGTGTACCTCTCTAGTGACCTCCTCTGCCTGCGTTGTGATGTGGGTGTTTCATGCGGAAAGAGTTAATCTTGCGGACAAAACCAACCTCCCTAGAAGCCTAAGACTTTCTAGTGACAAACAAGACAATTAAGAGCAATCCTTCTCTAAACATGCATTTACCATACAAGAAATCAAGTGTTTTAGATCCTACCTGTAGTTCAACGCTGTTGTAGTAGTCTAGCCTCGTCGATCCAGATGAGCTCCTCCTTCACTTCGAAACCTGCATTCACTAACAATCAAATGATTACATAGCACCTGAATATCTCATAAAATAAACCATATTCATATAGACCAAGGAGTATATGAAACAATTCATTAACAACAAATCATTGAGAAGAATGGACTTATTTGTATTAAGGAAACAAAAAAGAAACCATTACAACTTGAGCCTTAGTGTTGTGCAAGTTCCTCCCAGGGTCCAGCAAGAGTTTTTCTCTACTTTGACAAGCTCACCCACTTCCAAATGAAACAAGAAAGGATGGTAATCTCTCCTCACAA
>APFE030853516.1:13599-72906 GCA_000404065.3 Pinus taeda | reverse complement strand
AAATTCCGTGAACTTTTCTCTACATGAAGTAAACTTTTCTCTGCATAAAATTCCATGAACTTGAAAATAACTTTGCTGCACTATAATTTATCATCTGAGTGATTTGCCATCAAGGACAACACTTGTCTCATAATGCCAATATCCTTATCTTCATCAAAATTCACATATCCGTGAACCACTATCATCTTGTTGGTTGGAAGGTACACTCGATAATTGTGAGGTGTATCCGTGTACCCCACAAATATGCCCAACTTAGTTGTTGGCTCTAGCTTTTTCATGCATCTTTGGTAACATGGAAGTAGACTGATTAATCGAATATCTTGAAGTGTGCCACATATGGTTTCTTCCCTTGAAAAATCCTCTTATGATGTACTCATCCTGAGAATTCAATAAGGGCTTATGTTTTGTAAATAAACAATTGTGTTGCATGCTCTAGCCCATAGGTATAATGGTAGGCCCTGATCTTGCAACATCATTCGTGCTTCTACTAAAATACTTATGTTATTCGTTTCAACCACCCCATTATGTTGTGGGTTATGAGGTGATATCAACTCCCATCGAATGCTTTTGATGCACAAAATTTTTTGAACTCATTCGACACATACTCTCCACCCTTGTCGCTTTTGAAATCTTTAACTTTCCTACTGATAACTTTCTCGATAAGTGCTTTAAATTCAAAAAAACTTTATTGAAAATTTGATATTTCTTTTTCATGATGAAAATCCAACACTTATGAGAAAAATCATCAATAAATATTACATAATACATGTGCTTGGTCGTGGATGTTGTTGAGAATGGTCCACAAACTCTATCAAGGGTCACTTGTGCTTGATTGCCTTTTCATGAAAGGAATATTTGGTGTACTTCCCCAATGTACACCCTTTGCATGTGTCTCTCTACTCTAGTTTACCCTTTTGAAGCCCTGTAGAAATTTGTTTCAAGACCTTTAAAGCACCATGATGCAATTGACCCAATCTCCTATGCCACAACTCATTGATGTCTTGACTCTGCACCTTCTCTACTTTAGTGTTGAAATAAGCGTGGTCTTCTACCTCTAATTTGTATAGGTTCTTCACTCAAACCCCTATCCGCTTCACTTTTCATGTGGCTATGTGATGAAGGAATGCCTTTCCCTTACTAAATATCACATCATAGCTTCTATCCTCAAACACGACAATAGAAACCAAGTTCTTCTTCAAACCCTGAACATACATAACATCTCGTAAAGTGAGGAGAGAACCAAACTCCATCTGAAAGGTAATTATACCAATTTCAATTCCGTTATACCTCCCATCATCACCCATCTCGATATGTATCTGGAGATCCTTGTCCTCCAAGTTACTAAGGAGCTCTTTGTTACCGGTCATATGGAATGAAGTTCCACTATCCAGGTACCACACACTACCCAACATCGATGACACCATACAACAATGAGGGTAAAACATTGTTCGAATTATGAAGCAAGAGCTTCACCTACCCCTCCTCCTAAGGGCTTCTTACGATCCTTCTTGTTTGAACACTTTGTGGCAAAGTTTCCCAGCTCGTGATAGTGAAAACACTTGATTTTTGACATGTCCTTCTTCTTTCTGGTGTAACAAGAATCTAATTTGGAATGGGATAACTTCCCCTTCTCTTTATTTGTCTTACCAGCTAAGGCACAATTCTCCTCATCATCATGTTTTATGAGGATTCATCTCTAGTGTTCTGTCGAATCTCTTCCTATACCAAGTCGAACCACAATTTCTCCCACTTTGGTAGCTTCTCCCTCCCATTACCTAAATCCTAGTAACTGTGCCAACTCTTAGGAAGTCCTAGAAGTGCTAGGCTCACCATATTGTCTTCTGTAACAGTAATCCTCAAAATCCCAAGCTCATCTCGACATTCGGTGAAATTGGTCAAATACTTCAAAATTGAGTCACCCTTCTCCATCTTTATCTTTCTAAGCTTGTCCTTTAGTTCCAGCTTCCTATGGTCATTGTTATTTTGAAACAGGTCCATCAATTCTTTCCACATTGCAAATGGAGTTTCCTTACCATGGAGATTCGAGACAATATGATCTCGAACTCCTTCGAATATAATCCTTCTCGCCTTTGCCACACACTTTCTTCATTCAACCAGATCTTTAGCATCAGTTGTTTGGGGCTTCAGAATATCATGATCTATGAATTCTTTCAGCTCATTGTCTTCCAACACTACCTCCATCCTGTCCTTCCAAGCTATGTAATTCGAGCTACCCTCTAAGGCATACTCGAGTCTCAAACCGTAGAATGGCATCCTGCGGAATCTGAAGTATGAAACTACAAATTCAATTTCACCTACACAACAGACTCGTATTCTCGTCTTCTATAATGTCTTCATCTCTGATACCATGTATATTTTTACTTGTAGATTCAAACTACTTATGTCATATGCAAAAACAAAATACTTTAATGTAATCTATTCATCAGTGGAAACCAAACTTGATCAATGAAAACACTAAGTACAAAAGGAAGAATCTCAATCACACATAACACAATATTTCTCTGGGGAAAGCAACTGTTCAAAACTGTGACTATCTATATTTCATTAACCAAAAGATATGAGAAGAAAATACAATGCTGTTTCAACCCAAACAATTCCTGCACAATTACAATCTCTCTCTCTACTTCACAAACCAGCTCAAGCCAACACTTAGCTAATTTTTCTGCCTTCCAATCCCCTACATCCTTGCACAATTCCTAATGGAATCAGCCCATATTTAATTGGGAAATTCCCCACTCATAACTATGCAATCCATCATAGGCCTTCTACTAATTGCATGCACCATCTATGAAACTTGGAAATTATACAACCGATAGTACGCTGTTCCTGAACACTAATCTCAATTGGGTCTCACTCTGAACTGACATGCATGAGTTATTTATGAGTGAATCTTCAGTTAACTGGTGGAGCAGTGAAGTTGCATTGACGTTTCCCCCCACTACTAGACCTCCTACTAGTTCCTCCAATTGTTTGAACTAGTTTCACTGACTATAACGCAGTTAGACTGAATTAATTAATTACAACTTAAAAGAACTCAACTTGGACCCTGAAATTTTAGGAATCGCTCTACATGAATCTAGATAGACTTCCAGCTTGAATTTACCTAGCCAACTAAGTTAAATTAACTTAGTTAACTATTACAAGTTGCTATGAGAATATAATTTCAATTTAATTCCTATTTTAATTCAAGACAAATTAAATTAGGATTTCTTGTTTCTATTTTTAACATCCAACGTGCCAAAAGATGAAGGTGAATGACATTGCATCCCAAGTTGGCCAGATGGTCCAATACCTTATTGCCTATACCCCCAACATGAGTGTGAATAATGACTAGAATCAAATGGATTATATGGTTAATATGTGTGCTATATTTTTCCAAACTCCAACTGTGGAAAATTTTAGATTCTATAGAAGCTCCATTGATCAATTTCTTTACTCTTAAGTTGAACAATTGAGAATCATTGTCCACAATCGGCCTGAAGATGCCTTGCAATGATGTAATAACAAAGCTAGTATCCTAAGTTGTTACTTGAGTGTTCCATACTATATGAGAATATAAACATTTGTTTCCCATGGTGGTCATGGCAGATTCCTCCAAGACAGGTAGATCTTGGATTTCCTTTAGATGCCCTGTCAAAATTAAGTTTAAGGAATCTAGGGGGATGAGGGCTCAAGGATATTGGATGAATATATGATGGGATTCTTGGAGGCAAGGGATTGATAGAAGGAGATGAAAACAACTGGATATTATGAAAAATTATGGCATTGAAACCTTTAGCTTCCTAGTGTAATTATGACCAAGGGTGGAGTAATATTGTTTCATGAACACTCTGCAATGCCTTTTCCCCCGCTACCTTCCCTTATGATGATTAGTTATTAAAGATATTATTGTACCTCTCCTTCCATATGTTCCATGGGAAAAACCATGGAATGAGTTCCAATGCTTGATTTACAATAGGAACCTTTCCATAGAGGATCTCCAACCTTCAATCATTTCTATGATGTCATTCATATTCTTGTCTATCGAAATAAGCTGAAGAGTTGAGACCATAGAGTTTAAAAAAAAATGCATGTATTTAGCAAGTGTTCCATGTCCTTTTCATCTAATATACATAAAAAAAATATAAGGAAGGGCATTTGAATCCTTTACATATATTTTTTTCCCATGAAAGGTCTTCCTTTTGTACTAACAACCAAAGAAAATAGGAACCTTTCAACCATAATTTATGAGCTCAAACCTGTTTCCATATAAGTTGGTGAGGAAGATTGGTGTCACTTATAGCTATTCAGTATGCTTCTTTGATTATAAACATTCCCTTATAGTTATAGCCATAATGGGGCTTTTCTTATCCCTTGGAGAGTGGGATTCTTCCCTTGTGAAGTTCTTCCATTAATATGTCTAGATTTTTTCGATCAAGCATTTGAGTCCATCTTTATTTATTTTTCCATTCCCTCCCATGGTGTGTGCTCCATTTTCTAGTGCCAATAATCCACTATTCTCAAAGACCTCTAGATGTCATAAGCTCTTCTATAGCAAGAAGTTACACCCTATCACCAAAATTTGGACACTGCTACCATGATTCCATCCAAGGTAAGGCATCCTTTCCCTTTTGTGCTGGCTAAAGAAAATGTTGTTGTACGTTGAATTTATTAGTGCTAACCAAATTCCATAATGAATATCCTTCAACAACATTTTAAGCTCTCAGTTGTTGTTTCCATGATTGAGTGGGGTTGTATTTCCTTCTCCAAAGTTTACTCCATAACTCCTAGCCACCTTGGGTCCACCTCCACTATAATTTTGCCCCGAAATCATTATTTAGAATTCTTGGATCATGAAGATAAATACCTTGCTCAATTTTCGAAAGACAAATTATCCTAGGCTACAAGGGACCATTTTCTTTACCACATATCCCCTTCATAGAGAAAGGGTCTATAAATAATCCTGATGGGTCTAAGGATTCTTTTGGGTGTTTCCAACAAAAAGAGAATACTCACTAGAAAGTATTGTAAGATTAATTTTAACATGACTAAGATTCTAATAAAATTTAGAGTTTTGAAGGTCCAACAATCAAGTCTTTTGGATATTTTCTTAACTAATTCCTTCCATTGAGTATTTATAAGCGAGTTTTCTACCAAAGGCACCCCAAATATTTAGTAGGAAGAGAACTACATTGAAAACCCATAAATCTAGCTAGGTTAGCCTGCAATGCTAAGTTAGTATTAAAGAAATAATTTTGAGATTTTCCCATGTTAATGGATGAACCCGAGGTCTGCATGAAGTCCTCCAGAAACTGTTTTAGGGCTCTAGCTTCTATTTTTGTAGGAAATCCCATTAGTAATGTAGCATCAACAAAATGTTGATGGAAGATGGGAAGATCACCACCATAGACTCTTAATCCTTTTGTCTTTCCTTGTACTATTGTTGCCTTTATTGTTCATTCCAACCCTTCTTCAGACATAATAATTAAGAATGGTGAGAAAGGGTATAATATTAATTTTACTAGATATAAGGATTTTTTATTTATAAATATTTTGTCAGTTTAGTTTATAAATTTTATATATTCATTTCAATCTGATTTAATGGTTAATAATATGTTGTCGGAAATAGCAACAAGAAATGTTAAAAATAGAATCCAAAAATTCCAATTTAATTTGTCCTTGAATTAAATTGTGAATTAAAATGTAATTCTTTTCTCATAGAAACTTGTAATAGTTAACTAAGTTAAGCTGACATAGTTAGCTTAGTAAATTTGATTTGGAAGTCTATCTCGAATCATGTAAGTGTGATCCCTAAATTTTAGGGGTCTAGATTGATTTTATTGGAGTTGTAATTATATAACTTATTCTAACTGATTTATAGCAAGTTAAACTAGTTCTAATTATTGGAGGAACTAGTAGAAGTCTAGTAGTGAGTTGTTGCACTAGTGCATCCTTAGTGCCACACCAACTAATTGAAGATTCACTCATAAATAGCTCATGCATGTCAGTTTAGAGGAAGACCCAATTCAGACTAGAGTGCAGGGACAGTGTACTATCAGCGGTTTAATTTACCGAGTTGTAGAGATGATGCATGCAATCAGTTGAGGACCTAAGTTTGGACTACGCAGTTATGGAAGAAGGATTTCCTCATTAAATAGAGGCTAATTCCTCTAGGAATTGTGCAAGGAATTAGAAGCTTGAGGGCTAGGAATTTGGCTAATTATTGGCCAAAGGAAGTCATCATGCAAAGGATAGGAAATATTTGTGTAGGTTGAACTCAAGGTTGAGCAGAGCATATTGTATTCATTCATATTCTTTGACCAGGAATGGTGCAAGGAATTAGGGGCTTAGAGAGTAGTAGAATAGTCTAAGGTTTGGCTTGATCTAGCTTGTGAGTAGAGATTTGATCATACTTGTGCAACAATTTTTCTAGAGAGAACAAGCTTGTATTTTCACTCAGTTTTTTTTATTAATGCATTAGAGATAGTAAGGGTTTTGAGTAGTGGGTTTCCCCAGATAAATATTATGTTATGTGCCACTAATTATATTTCTCTTACTTTTTTCATCGATCTTCATCAGCTTCTGCTATAAAAAGTAGAGTAGATTGTTGTCTTGTGTTTTAGTAAATTAGATGAGTTGTTGAATCTAAAGGAAAATATACATGGTATCGGAGTTGAAGACAATATAGAAGAGAAGAATTATGGGGCTCTAATTCAGAGCATATATAGAAGAAATTATGTGAATAATTTGTAATGGAGCTAGAACGCTACTAGTGGGAAGATCTGTGAGCCAATGCTTAGTGATACAAAAGGAGTTGTGATCATTAATATTGGCAGTTTGAGGAGGAGGAATTATTTGGGTGGCGTGTTTGCATAGAAGATCTGAATTTTTTTTTTGAAAATATTTGAAAACAAATAGCAGATCTAGATTCCTTGTGAAAAATACCCAAATTCAGAAAAACAGTCATCTGAATTGGAGTTCGAATGAAGGATATATAACTGATTTAAAATCATCTCTTCTTTCAAAACATTTTGTGACGGTAGATGTGCGAGTCAAGAACCTATATGCAGTTGAGGTACAAGATGCATGCAAAGCCTTGGTAGCAAGGCAAAGGTTAGAGACTTGGTGGTTGAGAGGGAGAGTGAATGACTTCTCAACATGTAGCTTGAGAAGAAGCCTCAGAAGTAGCTTTAGGATGTTGTGGAGCAGCCACAACTGGAGAAGTTGAGAGCAGACCGAGTGGAGGCATCAACTCATGTAGAGACCTATAGTAGGGGAAGTTTTGAGCCAAGTGGGAAAAGGGAGCACATGCAACCATACCTCCAGGTGAGAGGTGGGGTGATGTGAAGTGATAATCCAAACAGAGCCAAAATTAGCTAGGGTCCATTGAGAGGTTTTATCTCTTGGATCGTGCCTTGCTACGAGAGACCAAAATACATAGTAGCATGAGGAAATAGTGGCGATTGATGCAGTCAAAGATTAGAGTGACAGAGGCTAGAGTTCAGATATTGAAGAGTGTAGAGAAGTTTTGACAACAGTGCAAAAAGGCAGAATCAGCAGAAGCATAGAGTTAGCAGAATCACAGAGTTTCTAGTCGACAGAGGAAATAGAATCAGAGACTTTGATGACAGATGCATCATACTGATTCAGGTTGGATTTTTTTTTGTTTCTTGAGTTTTTGTAGCAACATAAATAGAGAGAAATTTTGCATGTAGAACATTCCAATGGTTCAGGTTCAAGATCGGGATCAAGTTGAATTCCTTTCTTGTTGAGAGGGAGTGTTGAAAATAGCAACAAGAAATGTTAAAAATAGAATCCAAAAATTCCAAAATGTAATTCTTTTCTCAAAGCAACTTGTAATAGTTAACTAAGTTAAGTTGAGTTAGTTAGCTTAGGAAATTCGAGTTGGAAGTCTATCTGGAGTCATGTAAGTGTGATCCATAAATTTTAAGGGTCCAGATTGAGTTTATTGGAGTTGTAATTATAATACTCAGTTTAAATAAGTTATAGTCAATCAAACTAGTTCTAACTACTGGAGGAAAAATTAGAGGTCTAGTAGTGATTTGGTGCACTAGTGCATCCTCAGTGCCACACTAGCTAACTGAAGATTCACTCATAAATAACTCATGCATGTAAGTTTAGAGAAAGACCCAGTTGGGACTAGAGTGCAGGGACAATTTACTATCATTTGTATAATTTACCAAGTTGTACAGATGGTGAATGAAATCAATTGAGGACCTAAGTTTTAATTGTGCATGTTGGGCATGGAATCCTCTCACAGCATGTTTTGGGGCTCAAAGCCCAAGTTTTGACCAAATCTTGTTGTAAAGCTCTACGAATTGCGGGCGTGGGGTGTGAAAGTATGATAGAGTCACAGGGTTGTCTGCCCTAGTTTTGTAATGTAATGTCGGCAGGAGAGACCTACCCATGGTCTGTAAACCATGGGATTGTATAAATAGAGTGAGGCTCTAAGTGTAAAAGAGATAGAAAAGGAGTAAGGAAAAGAGTCTAAGTGACTGAGTCATAAGTTGAAGTGTGTCTTTGGGTCGTAGAGTAGCCTTCTACAGCTGAGTTCATAGAGGCCTAGTAGTCCGTAGCTCAGCGCATAGACCTCTGCAGCTAAGTGCGCATGGTGAGTCAAGTCTGTAACCAAAGAAAGAATTAATAAAGAGAAGTTTTACCACAATTTTGTCTATCTATTCTTGGGTTAATTCACTGCACGCACCTGTATGAATGGTTTATGTTGTTAAGTATAACTTAAAGCACACAAGTAGGCTAAGATAATCAACTAACATTGGAATACTAGTAAGGTCTTGGGTAATAATGCAGAGCGTGGCTTTTAGCCCCTAGGAAGGGTTGCGCGAAGGCAGTATATCATGAAAAAGTGCACGAAGCAACTTATGCGTAGGGTCAAACCGCGAACTAGTTGAACTCATCAGATATCTCCAAGGTGTGGAAACCTGGTACTAGCACCCTTTCATACTACTTCAGGTGAGACCTCATTCCACGCTCCGTGGGCTGTTCCTGAAAGGTCCAGTAGTACCGGGATTTGTTTGACTAACTTAACTCCGAACCTGGGTTAGGCCCCAATAAGCCAACAAATGGTTCCGTTACCGAGACTGTGATCTGCATAGAGATGTCTGATGCTGTATCACTAGAATCTGACAAAGAAAGGAATTGAAGAGTGTTTGGACATAAAGATTCACGAGTTTGTGGCACAAGAAAACAAGAATCTGCGACTATCAAAGGAAGAGTGGTTAGATTGCTACTTATATATGGAGATCCACAAAATTTTCTTTGCATCCTTCCCCTCTAAATTGTACGATCAGATCACGAAGCTAGCAGATAGTTGTTAGAAAGTTATATATTACAGAGCAATGGAACACATAAAATATTGCAGAAATATAAACACAGAAAACGCATAAAACAAGAGACACACAGATATATGTGGTTCACCTAGTTTGGGCTACGTCACATAGAAACAACCAGTCCTTCTTTCATTATATTACCTAGCAAACTGAAGAGATACAACCTACAGCAAATCCGCTATAACTCCCTCTTCGCTCTCAATCTCCTCTCTTTTCCTCACTCTGAATACAGATCTACATAGATGCAATAAAACTCCCTCATATATAGTGAGGGGTTCCCTTCTAGCGCAGAAAACCTTAAAGTAAACATAAATTCTACCGTCAGATCATCCACCTAATGAACGGCCCAGATTGACTAGAAATTACTATTCTTTTACAAGGCAATTTTACATCTATTTTTAGCTTTCGGGGCGCTGCCCCCAAACCCCGGCTAGGGGACCATTGGCCCCCGAACCCCCCAGCTGGGGGGGGTCGGCCCCCCTGAACCCCTGCAGGGGAGACAAGTCCCCCACGCATCCCCCCACGTGGAGGGGTGTACAATCTTCTTGGGGTGTACAACTGGTTGAGACCTTTGAACACAGAAGATAGTCAGCCTGCACACCCAATAATCTTCCACTTGGAGACTGATTATAGAAACTATGTCGCTGCTTCATTTGCTAGACAATGACTCATGTTTGAGCCTGGTTGTTTCTCATCTTCTTCATCATACTTGAAGACCAATTGAAACTGAGTAGATTCTCAGTTTCTCCCTAGTTACAACTTTTGTTAACATATCTGCAGGATTATGGCTAGTGTGTATCTTTTCCAGCTTCAACTGTCAATCTTCCAATGCTGACCGTATGAAATGGTACTTGAGCTATATATGTATAGTCTTGGAATGAAATACAGAGTTCCTTACAAATGTATAGCACTCTGGCTATCACTGTATAACTTGCTCAACTCCTGCTTCTTACCTAATTCATCCAGAAACCTTTGTAACCAAATCATTTCTTTACTAGCCTCTATAGCAGCAAAATACTTTTCTTTTGTTGTTGAAATTGCAACAACACTTTGGATTTTTGAAAGCCAACTGACAGTTGTTCCACCTACAGTAAATACATATCCTATAGTGCTCCTGTTATCTCTATCACCTGTCATAGTTGCATCAACATATCCCTGTAGAGCAATGTTTGAACTACCAAAGCATAATGATTGATTTGTGGTACCTCTCAAATACCTGAGAATCCACTTCACCACCATCCAATGCTATTTTCCTGGATTGTTCATGTACCTGCTTACAACTCCAACTGCATGTGCAATACCAGGCCTTGTGCAGACCATTGCATACATTAAGCTTCCAACTGCTGATGCATATGGAACTTTAGACATATGAGCCATTTCTTCCTGAGCCTTGGGACACGCCTTCTTACTTAATTTGAAATGGCTAGCCAAAGGTATACTAATTGGTTTTGCATTCTGCATATTAAACATTTTCAAGACCTTTTCTATGTACTCACTTTGAGACAATGTTAACTTGCTATTCTTCCTGTCTCTAGTTATTCTCATACCAAGGATTTGTTTTGCAACACCCAAATCCTTCATTGCAAATGAGTTTGCCAATTTCCTTTTGAGCACATTTATTTTCTGCATGTTAGAACCTGCAACAAGCATGTCATCTACAGACAATAACAATATAATATAGCTGCCATCATTTTTCCTTTTGAGACAAACACAATGGTAAGAGTGACACCTAGTATAACCTTGTTCAACCATAAACCTGTCAAATTTTAGATACCACTGCCTTGGAGCCTGTTTTAAGCCATACAAGCTCTTCTTCAACCTGCACACTAGTTTCTCCTTCGCTTTTTCCTCATATCCTTGTGGCTGCTGCATATATATCTCTTCCTCCAAATCCCCATGGAGAAAGGTTGTCTTTACATCTAACTGCTCAAGATGTAAATCTTTAGTAGCTACTAGACTTAGAATAGTTCTAATTGAAGTCATTTTCACAACATGAGAAAATATCTCATCAAAGTCTATACCCTTTTTCTGTGTAAACCCTTTCACCACAAGTCTATCTTTATACCTTTTTCTACCTCCATCTTCTTCCTTCAACTTGTAAACCCATTTATTCTGCAATGTTGTTTTACCTGTAGGCAACTTGACTAAGTCTCAAGTATGGTTATGTGCTAAGGAGCCAATCTCTTTTTTCATGGCTTGCTCGTTATGTGCTAAGGAGTCAATCTCTTCTTTCATGGCTTGCTTCCACTTCTTCTTGGTTTCTACCTGCACTGCTTCTTCATAACATTCTGGTTCACCAGAATCAGTCAAAAATACATAATATAATGAAGGAGAGTATCGTTCAGGGGGTCTACTTATCTTGGTAGATCTTCTAACACCACTTCCAGGTGTTTGACGTGCTTGTTGCTATTGTGGTTGTTGTTCTAGCTGTTGATCATTATAATTTCCAGGCACCATCACTTTTCTTATGATATCGTCAAGCACTGTGTATTCTCTATTTTATTTTTCTTATTTCTTTTCCTACAACTGAGTCTTATACAAGACCCTCTGATTGAATATTACATCTCTACTCCTAATGATTTTGTGATTTTCATAATCATATAAGCGATAACCAAAATCATTAACACCATATCCAGTAAAGGTACATTTCTTTGATTTTGTCTCAAGCTTTGTTCTATTTTCTTTGTTAATGTGGACAAAGGCTTCACAACCAAAAGTCTTTAAAAAGAGTAGTTTACCTTTTTACCTATCCATACCTCCTCTGGAATACCACCATCCAAGGAACTTGAAGGCCCTCCATTTATTAGATAAATAGTAGTATCTACAACATCTGCCCAAAATTGTAAAGGAAATCCTGCATGTAATCTCATGCACCTTGCACGCTCCATGATTGTCCTGTTCATCCTTTTTGACACGCCATTTTCTTGTGGTGTTCTTGGAACTGTCTTCACTCTATGAATTCCATTCTCTGAACAATACCTATCAAACTCTTTGCTGCAATATTCACCTCCATTATCTGATCTAAGATACTTCAACATTTTTCCTGTCTCATTTTCAACCAAAGCTTTCCATTTCTTGAAAGTATCAAATACATCAGATTTATTTCGAATACAATAAATCCAGGTTTTTCTAGTTGCATCATCAATAAAAGTAACATAATAATGAGATCCACCAAGAGATGATACCTGAGCAAGTCCCCATACACCTGTATGCACAAGATATAATTTTTCACTCTTCTTTTCTTTCCCAACTCTGAGGAATCTGTCTCTCTTCTGCTTTCCATAAGCACAATCCTCACAGAATTTTAAATCAACATACTTCAAACGTGGCAATGAATTTTTTGAGTGAAGAATATGCATCCCCTTCTCACTCATGTTCCCGAGCCTATGATGCCACAATGTTGTACCTTCTCCTATAGAGGTTAAAACATCAATAAAATTAGAAATAACATTGCATAAGTACAATGTACCAACCTTTTCTCCTTTCGCTATTACCAGGGATCCTTTAGTGACCTTCCATGTTTTATCTGTGAAAGTGGTTATGCAACCTTCACCTCCCAACTGCCCTATTGAAATCAGATTTTTCTTCAGAACTGGAAAATGCCTTACCTCCTTCAATAACCATTGATTTCCATTCTATTGTTTTATAAATGTACCCATTCAAACTATTTTATAGGGTTTATCATCACCCAATCAAACCTATCTAAAATCTCCTTGAACATAATCATGAAAATGTTTCCTATCACGTGTGGCATGGAATGAGGCCCCTGAATCTACCACCTAGGCATCTATAATATTTTCTAATGAAAGAATCAAAGCATCTTGCAACACATCACCTGTTACATTCACTTCATGATTGTTTTCTTGTTGCATGTCTCCTTCTTTTCCCTTCTAAGACTTGCAATATCTCTTCAAGTGTCCTTTCTTCCCACAGTTCTAGCACACTATCCCTAATCTGGACTTGGATCTGCCTTTTCTTGACTTACTGCGATATCTAGAGCTCTTTCCTCTTTCCATTTTTCTTCCCCTAGTCTCTGCAATCAAAGCATTACTTGATGTCTCACTGGAGCTTTTCTGTCGCATTTCCTTGCTAAGGATTGCATCAACAACATCATCAAACTTTAAAGTACTAGATCCAGAGACAGAATTACTAATGGCCATAACTAAACCATTCCAACTTTCTGGCAATGAGCAAAAAAATAACAGAACCCTAACTTCGTCATCAAATTTTACCCCTACAGAACTTAACTGACTTGTAACTGTATTAAAATAATTTAAATGGTCTACAATAGATCCACCTTATGAAATCTTCATATTAAATAAATGCTTCATATGAAATACCTTATTTGAGGCTGAGGGTTTTTCATATAGTTTGGCTAATGCCGACATTAAACCCTCTGTTGTCATTTCCTTTGAAATATTAAATGCTACCAACGCTGCTAGGCCCAACCGTATTATTCCAAGTGCCTTTCTTTTGAGAATATCCCATTCTGTGTCTATCATACTTGTCAGCTTCTTTGTCTTTCTGCTCAATGGTAGGTACAGATCTCTCTGATACAAATAATCTTCCATCTGCATCTTCCACATCTGATAGTTTTGGCTATTGAATTTTTCGACCCTAAACCTACCATCTTCTGCCATTGCTCCCACTTGAACCAGGAACCCTTCTCTCCTGCAAGTTTATCAGCCAAATAGACCTTCGGCTCTGATACTAGTTGTTAGAAAATTATATATTACAGAGCAATGGAACACATAAAATATTGCAGAAATATAAACACAGAAAATGCATAAAACAAGAGAGACATAGACATACGTAGTTCACCCAGTTTGGGCTACATCCATAGAGAAACAACCAGTCCTCCTTTTATTATATTATCCAACAAATTGAAGAGATACAACCTTTAGCAGATCCACTATAGCACCCTCTTCGCTCTCAATCTCCTCTCTCTTCCTCACTCAAAATACAGATATACATAGATGCAATACAATTCCCTCATATATAGTGAGGGGTTGCCTTTTAGGGCAAAAAAACCATAAATTAAACATAACTTCTACTGTCAGATCACCCTCCTAATGAACGGCCCAGATTGACTATAAATTACTAGACTTTTACAAGGCAATTTTATAACTATTTTTAGCTTCGTGGGCGTTGCCCCTTAACCCCCACCGGGGGACCACTGGCCCCTAGACCCCCCATCCATGGGGGATTAGCCCCCCAAGACCCCCACGGGGGGGGACAAGTCCCCCCCGCACCCCCTTGCGTGGAGGGGTGTACAGTCTTCTTGGGGTATACATTTTGTTTGAACATTTGAATACAGAAGATAATCAAGCTCCACACCCAACATTAAGTAATGTCTTAAGAAATATGCCATCCCAAGAAGAATTTCAAGCTCAATCCCCACTCGGAATACTTCAGTGATGAAGTTGCACAATCACAAATGGACATGGTCATTGTCACAAGTAATTGTTCGACATCCTCTCATCAAACAACTCCACCATCACAGAATGATGTGGGAGAGCCTGAACACACATTTTCTAAACCATCACATCCTCCTGACAGCGCTCCTTCCAATTTTTGTGCAGACTTGCTTGTGAGTCCCATGCCTTGTCACATGTAGTTTTTACCTCAACCTCCGTCTTCGTATTCTGATCATCCTCTCGATGACACTGTCTTATGTTCTTCCATTCTAGACTCTACACTTGTTTTGAACTAGGATCGATCTATGGATGGAGTTATTGTTGCAAAACCAACATGCGCTGACATTCATGAAGAGCATGGCAGGGAATTTGAACATCTACTAGCAACAGGGGACCATCCCTATCTATCTTTTCCTCCTCTATTTCTTCCTGACATCCTTTATGATCCTGCCATCCTTGATTTTTCATGTGCATCTCCATCCATGGATGCACCCATTGTTGATCATTTGCAGGGCACACTGGATATCAATCTATCACCTGATAATGGACAGGACTAATCATTCATCCAAAATCCACTTGATCCTTCATCTTCTTTTTCTGGAAAGTTAGAGGGTGAACATCCTTACTTCTCATCTACCCCTCTATCTAATTCATCAAATAATGAGGATGTCGACCAACATCCTGAGTTTTCTGATCTTGGGTGTCGTGATCTCTTTACCTCATCATCTGATCACAATGTTGATTCGCTCGTTGTTAATCCCTCTAAGCCACTCATCTACAACGATCCATCTATCAACGAAGTTGAGACCCCATAGACTATCGAGGCACTTCAGCCCCAGTTGATGGTTATGTCAGGCCCTTGCTGTCCTAAGGTTGGCTTCACTTCTAATCAAGAAATTATTCAAACACTCAAGGCTCCTCATCACTCATCTATATGAAATCAAGATCAATTTAACACTTAGACTTTACTTCCTCCACTCAAACTACATGATCCCATCGCTTATGCATTGGAGGAATCTTACATAGCAAGCACACTTATGCACCGTAAGTGGTCTACCTTTCTCACGTTTTCTTCCATCTCACGGTTAAGGGAATGCATACACTCAACATATGCATGCAGTGTAGCACAACACCATGGAAAGTCCCCAGAGTGCATGTCACGCGCTTTCACTCATTTTTGTTCTGTGGATGCTTATAAGCTCGGAGTGCGTCTTTTTTCACTATTGTATCTTTCACATTTGCTGGTTCACACAACTGGGTTGTTTTTAGTATACTGTCATGCCATTTGCACTCAAGCATCTGCCCACAATATTCTCTCACACAGTTATAGCGACATTTAAAGAGTTCATCCATAAGTTCTTGGAAGTGTATTTTGATGATTGGATAGTGTTCAGCTTATCGAAGTGCCATGTAGCAAGTCTGTGCCTAGTGTCGGATACGTGGCGCAGATACCAGATTGCGCTAGACCTTAAGAAGTGTCTATTATGTATCCCCTTTGGGATCCTGCTGGGTCATGTGGTATACAAGCAAGGACTAATGGTTGACTCTGCCAAGATCATAGTAATAGTAAATTTGGAAGCCCCAAGAAGTGTGAAGCAGCTGCGCACAACACTTGGGCATATAGGATATTACAAAAAGTTCATCAAGGCTTATGCTTAGATTACTGCACCCATGGAGAAACTGTTGAAGAAGGACACTACATTCTGTTGGGATGAAGTTTGGATGTATTGAAGGAGAAGATGGTCACCATGCTAATTTTGTTCTTCCCAAATTGGAAAAATGATTTCCATGTACATGTCGATGCCTTGTGGATTGCGTTGGGGGCAATGCCAACACAAGTCAGTGAAGGAGAGATGGACCACCCTATAGCCTTCACGAGTAGGAAATTATCAAAGGCCGAGAAGAACTACTCAATGACAAAGCTTGAAGGATTGGCTATGGTGTATGCACTTCAAAATTTTAGGCACTACTTGTTGGGCGGACATTTAGAAATGTACACAGATCATTCTGCCTTGAAATACCTGGTCAATAAGCCTATGTTGGGGGGAATATCTATCGATGGTTACTGCTATTCCAAGAGTATGAATTAAATGTGATTGTAAAGCTAGGTAGGTTAAATGTAGGACTTGACCATTTGTCACAAATCAAGATAGGAGAGGAGCCTTCCAATTTTAAAGAAGGGTTTCCTGATGCGTAGCTCTTCACGGTGTGTGTAGCAGATAACCATTTTACATATATTATTCACTTTTTGATGACATGGATGCCACCATAAGGGTATACGAGTCAACAGAAGAAGGAACTAGTAGTGTGCATGGTAGATTTCTTAGTGATTGCAAGACAGTTGTATAAGATGTGTGCATACGAGATATTGTGAAGGTATATGCCATATTTTGAATGGAATAGCATCCTCGCTGAAGCTCACAGATGGGATGTGGGAGGACATTATGCAATAAAGTGACAACACATAATATTTTGCATGCAGGGGTGTGGTGGCCTATGCTACATAAAGATTCTAAAGCATATTGTATGGCATGTGATGCATGTCAACGAATGGGAAGACCATCGTGAATGGACGAGTTGCCATTGAATCCTCAAGTATCGTTGCAACCATTTGAAAAGTGGGCAATTGATTTCATTGGGCTAATTTAGCCCTCAGGAAAGAAGATAGGTGCGCGATATATCAACATCCAGATGGAGCATCTAACTAGATGGGCAGAGGCATAACCGATTAAATATTGCACAGAAACAACGGTAGTGAAGTTTTTGTTTGAATATGTCTTAACCAAATTTGGGTTCCCAAAAGTTTTTATGGGTGATCACTGTATGCACTTCCTAAACAAAACAATCAACACGTTGAGTGAAGAGTTCCAGGTTTATCATCAGAAGAGAACACCATATCATCCTTAGGCTAATGGGACAATTGAGGCCTTTAACAAGATCTTGGAGAACACACTGACAAAGATTTGTAATGCACAACAAAATGATTGGGATGTGCATGTACCTATAGTGCTATAGGCATACAAGACTACTTGCAAAAAAGTTGACATGTTAGACACCTTTTTGATTGGTCTATGGCGTAGAAGCTGTGATTCCTATGTAATATATCATGCCTAGTCTATGCATAGCTGCTTTCACAGGTATGGCAGATCACGAAGCCTTGGAAGAATGGTTCACAGCTGATGGAGCTTGAAGAAGACATATTCTTAGCTAGATTAGATCAACAAGTACAAAAGGAGTGCAAAAAATAATGACATGAACAACACATCAAGCTGCGCACGTTCAAGGTAAATGATTTGGTATTATTATATGATAGAAAGTTCATTAAGTTTCTAGGGAAATTTCAGATGCACTGGCTTGGGCCATATGTTATCAAAGAGATTACAAATGGAGGTGCAGTGCAACTCGTGAAGCTGAATGGAGAACCTTTTCATGGAAAGGTGATTGGAAGTCAATTGAAGCCACATATAGGATACCCGAATCAATGACTATATGGCAGTAGGATAGTCTTAGTGCTCCCGGAAGTTGCAAGGAAGTGCGGGACTATAAACTACACTTCTTAGGTCGGAGGATGCACGGAAAATGATGATACAATATAAGAAGCTGGGTGAAGGAAGTTGCGCTACGGAAGGAGGTGCCATGCAACACATCAAGAAAGTGACTGTTGATGTCACTATTCATGATTTGATAGCTAGAAGACATGTACGAAGAGTGGGGTGGCAGAATTTAAGACCAAAATATTTGAATATCTACTGCCAATACAACATTGATGGTCAAATTTTGGAGGGAAAGATTAGATTCGAATATAAAAACCCCTATAAATTACGCGTGTCAATCCAAACAGGGCTGCTTTGCACACTTTGAGCTTTCTCTAAAATTCATTGTCTGTTGATGAGCCAAGCCTATTGGAAAGAGTTCTTTTCCCACACAAATGTTTTTATTGAGCCCCGTGAACTATTTATGGAGAATATGAGTACAAACACAATAGTATCTGATGCCCTAGGCCCTAAAATATACAATGCTAAAGCTACGCCTACAATGCACATAGTGTTGAGGTCACCAATGACGACACAATCCATGGCTAAAGAAAAGTTGAAGAAACCGGTAAAGGCATGCGCTTCCCCAAGGGGGCATATGGCGACCCCAACCCATAAAAAGGAAAAGCAGTTGGCAAAAGGAAAAGAGAAGGTTTTTGAACTAAAAGAAGAAGATAGCCAGGGAGCCGAAGATGGAGATGTTGAAGGAGAAAAACCCATCACAAAGCTCCCTCAGTATGTCCCTCTGAGGAAGGGTAAGGCAAAGATTCCAAAAAACTTGGATTCTAACAAATTCGTCATTTCCACAACCCTACTACCTGAGCAGGTGTCATTTGAAGATCTACGGCTCACCCGCATCCCACTACTGAAGATGGAGAATTGTGATTTAGTGGATCTCACAAAGTTCCCACACTTATCAATGGATAAAATCATCAAGCATGTAGTCTATGAAGACACGGGTGTGACGGTGCTAGAAACAGAGGAATGGGTCGGAGGTGTTGAGAAATCCAGGCTGCTCAACTTGATTTGGTTGCCACACTACCACCGTACCCGAATTAACACAACGTGCATACACCAGTTGCTCACACTATTACATGATGGGTGTTTATGTCTAGGCGGGCCTATCCCCATTAGTGATATGTTGATTCACAAGTTTATGCACTTGCTGCATAATGGGTTGAATCCACCCAAGGTGTTTGGTGGAAAAATAAGAGAGAGGGACCTAGCTGAGTGCATGAAATCCACTTATAAACCGATGAAGAAGGAACGAGGATACTCCATCTTGTCCATATTTGACCCTGCAGTTTAGTTAGCTATGCAAATATTGGGAGGCAAGGTAATGAGGAAGTGTCACGCGGATGAAGTTCTGATACCTATCATTTCTCTAGTATCCCAGCGCACAGAAGGTGTCCTATTCAATTGGTCCAGATACCTCTGCCAAGTGTTCCTCATGAATTGCCGCGAAGTGTAGGATGAGACCAAGCCATTCCATTACACATCGTTACTGTTATTCTTTTGTCTAGTTGCGTGGTAGCTGCCGAAGGAAAACCAATTTCATACGTTGGAAAAATGGTTGCCAGAGGCAGCATAGTTCGCTTCCCTATAGGCCACGAAGGACCCCGTGCGTGTCATAGAGATGAATTTTTTTGGGTCTTAATGGAAGCAAGTCTCTGCATGGCCATAAACCAGCACCCAAGTTTGTCCCCAACCTTGTACATGCAGATGACTGCATATTCCGCATTTAAGGCTAACTTTCATAGAGTTTATATCGAGGCCTAGAAGGATCCTGCACATAAATGGTATGCCCTACCCAATTTGGTATCGGACCCGATGTGGAGGAAATAGTCTTGTGTTGGCCATCTAAGTGGCGTGCCCCTTTTGATTTGGTTACTGGGCTAATCACATATGAAAAAAGTGTGGCCACAAGGAGAGGAAAGGAGGCAGCCAAGAAGGTTGCGTAGCACTTGGCTACAAAAAAGGAGAAACACGTTGTAGAAAAAGTGCGAGTTGAGGAAGAACATGCTGCCAAAGGGAAGATAGAGAAGGAGCAGAATGAGACCCTTAAAGGTGACAAGTCACCTTTGACAACAACAGAGAATGATACAAAGCAAGAAAGGGGAAGCTACGAAGGGAAGCGCACCCACTTCATGGTGAAAAGACATGATTCGGGATAAAAAGTGGGATCGAGGAAGAAGCAAAAGGTGAACAAAACACAAGATGAACCCTTACTGTTCACAGAGACCAATCTGGATATCCTCGGTGATAAAGTATGGGACGTTGCCATGAAAGTAATGTAAAAATTGGAACAATAGTACATTCAGACCTTGGGGGTAGTGTAGACGAGTGTTTGAGAGCTACAGCTCCAAGCAGATGCCAACAAAGTAAGTTGAGAAGTGAGCAGTTCGATGCCAGAACAAACAACAGGTGCAGAGATAGTTCTTTGGCCAAGGACAAATGTGCGAGTTTTTCCCTTGCCTATAGGTTCGGTATGTGCCTAGACCATAGAACAATGCACCCAACTTGATATCATACCAAATATGGGCTTGAACCTTGCCATGATGCCATTGGAGACATTGCATGAGTTACTACACAGAATTTCAGGAGAGCTTCACCTTCGAGAACAACAAGCACTTAGTGATGTCAACGAGATCAAGGTGCATAACCAGTAGTTGTTCACTGAGAAGACAAATATTTTGGAAGAAAAGGAGGTGCACAACTCACGTTTGGAGTTAGTGCTCACTGAGGCCTGTAGAACAGTACCTGAGCTCCATATTTCAAAAGGCACACAACCATAAGAAAAGGTTTGAAAGTTGGTTGCTGGTGTGCGTGAGGAAAAATATGAGCTTAGTTGAGTACAATTTGACCTCAACATGAAAATAACTGAGCTGCAATTGAAGTTGAAACCATTGACTCCACTGGAGCTCTGGGAGCAGTGCAGAGCCATAATCAAGGAAGAAATGACCACCCTCGATGCCACACATTCATACTGCACATCATTATTTGAGTAGGTGACGAAACTGGTAACTACTCTGCAGGAAGATAAAACCCTACAGAAACTAAATACAGAAGCTAGGGAGCTACAGAAGCAGTATGAGGAATTTAGCACAATGGTGCACTCTATTGCTCCAGCGTAGTGCCTAGCCAATTTTCAGGAAGAGAAGCATCTCCTCGCACAGGTTGAGGTAGCATAGAAGGAGGCCTTGATTAAGGCTAGATTGGGTCCCTAGTTAAACAAAGCCTACCAGGTCATGAACAACATTTAGGAGAGGTTGACAGGATTGCAACAAACATAACAAAAGATCAAGCTAGTCATGGATGGAGCTCCTACAGGACAACTCATCGAAGAGGTTAAGCAGGAAGCTACATAGAGCACTACCAAGGTTGTAGTTGTACAGGTGGGGCTGGCAGATCTTTGCAGCAATATCACCATTCAAACCAAGTAACTCGAGGGTGAGTAACGAACTTTATATTGGGGGCTCGTTGGGATGGAATCCCTTGGGTAAGTTTTGGGGTTAGAAACCCAAGTTTTAATGTAAATTTTGGTAAAAAGATGTAAAGTCTCCGCAATTTGTGGATGCGGAGTGTGTAGATAGTTATAAGTCAAAAGGGGGTTTAGCCCCTTTTTAATGTAAAGTCGAGTCAGTTTTGAGATCCACCCATGGTCCACAGACCATGGGATTGTATGTAAAAATCTATAAATAGGTGTGCCTTAGAGAGTCTAAGGGGGAGATATAGATATAAATATGGATGCTGTTAGCACTCAGAATGAACCTCAAGGCTGAGAAGAGGCAATTCCGAGGTAACTGTTATCACTCAGGTTGTCCCTAAGCACTTGAAGGGATACGGCCGAGGTAACCACAAACCAATCTTTGGATTGTAGGTTCTAGCCCACCTGCAATCAGAGAGGGCTCTCTCTTAATGATTTAGCTTTGTTGATGATGATTTTAGGCTAGTTATTGGGCGCAAGGAGTTTTGTTTGTGTTTGGGAGGTGTTTGGATGGAAGGAGGATGCTTTCAAGTAAAGAGGCAATGCATAGTGTGGTAAGTTTCAAACCATTGGGCATGGAGTTGTGGAGCAAGAGTGCTGGTGTGTTTTCTTGGTCACAAGAGGAAAATGGAGCAAGGTAGCTGCACATAAAACAACCTTCAAGCTAAAAAGATGGAATGAAATGTAAGGAATGAGAGGCAATTAAGAATCTCTCACTCAGCTTAACAGAGGGAAGGGGAATGAGCTCTATCCAGGGGCAGTTAAGAATCCCTAGATAACTGTCATACATGGTGAATTAGGGCAAACATGAGCCATATGGAATCCATATTCATGCCTAAAATAGATGAAAACATAAAGAAACAGCATAAATTGAGCATAGAGTGCAGTTAAACAAGTTCTAAGCTAATCTTTCTTTCTGCTGCTTAGACGATGATTTATGAATGGAAAAACAGAGGTAAGGATCACTTATTGAGTCATGTAATAGCACACGAATTCCACAATCACTCTTCAACTATTAAACACAGTGAACAATCCATTCTCCAAGCTCGTAAGCAGTCTTTGATTATAGAAAAATATCAGATACACAGTGCGAGTCTTTCTTGGAATGCATTAACGAACTATCCATCCAATAACAACAACCAACTCCTATTACATTGTTCAGGGCTGTATATATAGGGTAAGTATTCAAAAACATTTATTAAAACCGACCTAAACAGGTCTGTGGGAAAAAATGTTTTAAACCTAAACTTGTGCTAAAATTAAATACAAGTAAATATCTCTTAAGTTGCGCCAGAGGCAGCTGGATCAAAATAAGTTAATATGGTGTCCTTGGTGACCTGGTGCAGTGCTTCTGCAATCACTGTGCTTTGAGCTTTGGTCCACTGATCTTACGTGAGTTTGATGTGTAGTAAGTTTTATTTGAGAGCTCTTTAATGGCATCTATTGTTTTGTTTACTTTGCTGGAGGGTTCTTTAATGCTTTATCTGCTTCGGGCCACTGATAGATCTTCACTGGTACCCTTTGCTGCATCCTGATATTCTTTGTCATGAATTTTCGCATTCACTTTGGCTCTGATACTCTTTAATGCTGGAATCGGGCCTCTCCCTTTCTTCTGATACACTAAAAACTGCAAAATTGGCCCCTTTCTGCTTTTTTCGGCGCAAAAACAGCTGAGGAATCAAAAGATGCCCCAAAGATTCCCCAATTTGGCCCATTTCCTGTAGCGATGCGCGATTTCATTCTGGGCCTCCGAAGCCTCAATTTTGCACTTGCGCAATTTTTCTGGCAGGTGACGTCAGCAGTACGATGGATGACATCAGCATGACGTCAGCAGTGGTATCCTCTTGTACGGTGATGATGTCAGCAGGGTGATGTCGTAGTACGGCAGGTTGATGACGTGGTGGTACGGTGGCAGGCCGACGCAAGTAGGAAGGGGTGAGGTGGCGGTGATGTGGCAGGTGACGTGGTGCTTACGTCACACAAGAGGAGGGCGGTTTCTGGTTTGTGGCTCACCGCTCTTGCGCCTGGGCAGTATTGGCAGGGGGGCTCCGCAGCAGCCAGGAGGGCGATGCATGGCGGGAGTACGATGGAAAAACTGCCGATCTCCCGGGCGCTAACCCTCGGCAGCTCAGGGAATGAAAAGACCCGCCCACCATAGATCGTGGGCGCTGCAGATCTGACGGCTAGCGGATAAGGTAAGTCGGTGGAGGGATAAGGATGGGGCCCCGCACGCCAATTTTTTATTATTTAATTCGGCGAGGGGGGGGGGACATTAGGAAAGTGGGTTTTTGGGATTAAATTTGTGTGGGGTTAGATATTTGAATGTGGGGCTTTTTAGGAGAAAGGGCGGGGCATGGGTTTTGTGCATTGGAAGGAGTCCAAAGGCATAGGAAGATGGGTTTTTTTGAGAAAAAGGAGGGTTGTTACTAAGTTCCAGATAAACTCAGTAATTCCCAAGTGAAATTTATGGTTATTTTTCAACGAGGGGAAGGGGATAATTATATAGGGGAGTTATTAACATAGTTTTAGTAGGGGATGGGGAGATAGATAGGGAGCTATATAGTAAAGTTAGTAGTTAATATGACCATGATGAGAAAGCGCTAAGTGTGTGAATATTAGGCTATTAAGGGGAAAAATGATTCATAAAGGGCGTATGAATATTCCTTGAGCAAAGCATATCTTTACCAAGGCAATTGATATGAAAATGATGAAACTGAGAGATATCAAGCAGATCTTGACCTCTTTGAGGAAGTCAGTAAGTGATTGAGGAAAGAAGAAGGAGGGGGAGTTAGACATGCCTCGCTTGAGTCCTTCAAATGGCAACTGCCTGATAATTGTGACTTGAACAGACATGACACTTGAAAACATGAAATTGATCATAAATCAACATTCTGCAACCTCAAAACCAGCCTACTTACCTAGCATTTTTTCTTCTTTTTGGTTTGGGTGCACTTAGAATTGCAGACCCAGCTTTTCAAATTTTCTTTTACTTTCTTCCTATCTATATCTACACTTATTTCATACAGGGCTTAGATTAGGCTATTGAGCACCCTTTCTTCTCTACCTATCTAGGAATCTGCCAAGATTAAGCTGTTTGGACAGATAGTGATTCTCTATATTCTAAAACAGAAAATTGAAACCTAGGGAGGCCAAGATTAAACTATTTGGACCTCCCTTTAACTGAAAATCCTCCAAAAATGGAATAGTACATCAAAATTGGAACACAGCAGTGGCACTTGAACTGGCACATTCTCATGCCATCCTTCTTTGGTGTCTGTAGCAAATATGGAACATTGCAGCATGCAAAGAATGACATATTTGGCATGAAAAAATGTCAATCATGAAAGATGAGTAACCTGCTGCAGCAGGAGGCTAACAGTGGCTCCACTTGGGGATGGATTTTCCTTGTGAAAAGTCAAGAACAGCTGGTTAGACTGCCTTGATCTTCTATTGTTGCTGTAGATTGAAATTTCATAGTGCTGACTGTCAAATAATTGGAAGTTTGGAATGAGAACAACACTTTCCCTCAACTAAATTGCTTGTGACCTGTATAGCACGGCCTGCTTTCTTCTGCGTGCTCTATCATTCGGACTGTTACACAAAATAAACAAAATGCTGATATATACAAACTTTTTGTACAGAAATGATGATGCTGGGTTATCTTTAACAAAAGGGATCATGATAATGCTTTAACATTCGGCCATTTACAGGGCCCTCTTCAGTGGTACTACCAACTTCAGATTTGAGGAAATATGTGTTGTTGCCTTGCACTGCGCTAATAATGAATGGACCTTTCCAAAGAAAATCGAATTTTGCATGTTTGCCTTTGTCTTCTCTTCGTGAATCCCACCTTAGAACTTTGCTGCCAACACAGAAATCCTCAGCCTTGGCCCTTTTATCAAACATCTTTTTGAGCTTCTCCTACAAAATATGAGCTCTATCATACACTTTCTCTCTGGTTTGCTGAAGGTGAATGGTCTGATTAATTCTTCTTTGAATGTCATTTGGTTCAGCCTGAATCTCCTGTAACAGTTTGATAGTAGGAATGCCCAAAGATGAAGGAAATCTGGCTCTCATGCAATACTACTCATAAGGCTCCAATGGGATCTTGGTTGAAATCTGTCTGCCACAGGAGCATTTGTGAGCTTCCTATGCCAATTCTTTTTGTTCTCTTCCAGGCACTCTTTATATTTGATTGAGGCTTTTTTGGGATGACGGCCAAGCCATTACTGAGGATAAAAGATGTTAGAATGGCCCAAAGGTAACGTGAATTTAGGCAGAGGTTACATCTTTCTGTAATTTGAAGGCAGAGATTGTAGTGATGATTTTCTCAAGGGCAGCCAAAATCTAAGAAAGGATATTGTCCTCAAGGAATTGATAATAGTGAGTCATTGGCTTGCCTACATGTGATGGCTTTAATCCACTTGGTGAAATTAGTCGGTGGCTGTTAAAAATCCACTTGTGCTGGCCTGAAAAGAGGGATGGATTTCACCTATGAAGTACAAGACCCCATTGTTGAAAAGGCTTTTTCGGTTGAGATAGGCTAAGGGGAAAAGGCAGTATTTTCTTTTCCTTCCAAAGATTTGGCATTGTGACATGATACAGCAAATTTCCTGACATCTCTACAAATAGAGAGGGCCAATAATAACCAGCCCTTAAAATCTTGTCAGCAGTGGACTTCCAATATAGATGCCCTCCACAGTCCCCTGCATGGAACTCTTTCATGATGTTGTTGGTTTCATTTATGGTTAAACAGTTTAGCAATATTCCTTCATGATTTTTCCAAAACAGGGCACCACCTAAGACACAAAACTTTGATGCTTTCATTTTTAAAAATCTCTTCTTGGTTCTAGACAATCTTGGCGGAGCACACAAGTTTAACAATATAGCAAATATCAGCATACCATGGGGATTGTAAAAAGGTTTCACTGATCTGTGGAGTCGCCAGCTCATGTTCATTGTCTAGCTGGTTGATGTCTAAGGCCTAATTTTTTTTTTCGGACATTAGCTTGGCTAAACCTTGTCCCTTTATCAGCTTTGTGGGTTTTATCTTAATGTCATGTTCAAGAATACTGGCAATCCATTTGCCTCTTTTGCCTTCTAGTCCCTCTTGAGTCAATATGTCTTTTACAACAGAGTTTGGGACATAGGCAATCACATGTGAATACAAAATATAAACTCTAAAGTCTTTGATGGCTTTGACAACGGCATAGGCTTGCTTTTCCATGATTTGGTATTTCAAAGGTGCATCTCTTAAGGATTGGCTGAAAAATACAATAGGATTTTCATTTCCTTGATCATCCTTTTGCAGAAGGACAACAGCTATCGTGTGCTCTGAAGCAAAGGAAAAGATGATAAAATCCTTGTCAAATTGTGGACTTGTGAGTACAGGCGTTTGAGTCAAGGCAACTTTGATACTCTCAAAATCCTGCTTAGTTTCCAGAGACCATCTTACCTTAGCATCCTTTTTTAACATGTTACTTAATAGTCTTACCAGTTCTGCTAAGTTTGGGATAAATCTCCTTAGGAAATTGATCTTTCCAAGAAATGCTTGCAACTCTTTTATGTTTCTTGGGTATGGAATTTGAAGGATTGCTTGAATTCTTTACGGATCAATTCTGATACCGTCTTTTGAGATGATGTGGCCTAGCAACTTACCTTCCTCAAGGCCAAACAAGGACTTCTTGGGGTTCAAGGAAATGCCATATTTCCTGCATGTCATGAAAATTTGCCTTAAGTGTTTGAGGTGCTCTTGATCAGATTTGGAGAAAGGGGTTAAGTCATCAAGATAGACAACAAGGAATTCATGGATTTTCTTGGCAAATGCAATATCCATTGCCCTTTGAAAGGTGGCACCAACGTTCTTTAGCCCGAAAGGCATTTTAACATACTTAAATGTTCCCCAGGGTGTGGTAAAGGCTGTCTTGTCTTGGTCATCCGGGTGAACAAGTATTTGATTGAAACCTGAAAATCCATCTAGTAAAGAGATTCTAGATGAACCCACTACTCTTTGTAGGATGTGGTCCATTTTAGGCAAAGGGTAGTGGTATTTTAAAGAGACCTGGTTTAAGTTTCTTAGGTCCACACACAGTCTGATCTCACCTGATTTTTTTCTTGTGGGAACGAGATTGGATACCCATTCAGAAAATATGATGGGTGCTATAATACCTGCTTCAAACATTCTCTTCACTTCCTTCTCAATGAGGGGAAGAAGCATAGGGTTTATTCTTCTGAGTTTCTGCTTGAATGGTTTTTTATTTCGTTTTAAGGGAATGGTATGTTGAATCACTGAGGTGTCATAGGACTTCAAGTCCTCATAACTCCAAGAAAATACATCTTAGAACTCTTTGAACAAATCCACATACTTTGGCTTTTGATCAGGGGGCATATTTTTGGACAATTTGATCATTCTGGGCTTCTCTGCTATCCCTATGTTATGTTCTTCTATAGCAGCATCTAAAGGCTCCATTTTTGGCTTTTTGGGCACATCATTGTCATCAAACATGTCTTCTAATGGAGTAAGGCCAACAGGCAAAAAAGTATTCTTTAGATCAATGACCTCAGCCTCTGCTTTGGCTATTTCCTCTAAATGCATTTGTTTCAGCTGTTCTATGTTTTCATTGTCAAAAACAATTGGGTTCAGGATTTGTTTTGCTATTCCAGCTAGCTGATTTTCATTTGTTTGTTGTTGGGAATCATTCATGGCCTCCATGTCAATGATTAAATTTGAAAACTCACCCTCAAGAGTGAGGAAATTGTTAATCTGGGCATCATTTTCAAATACTTGCCAATCTCTAATATTGTTAGGAACAGTGGGCCTATGTTTTATTTCAGCAGTAAAATGGTGATTTGGCTCAAAGTGAAGTTTGCATGTGCTAGCAAAAGTGGCTAGGTTGTGTGCATGAATGTTATGGTTTCTAGAAATCTTGGCAAGCTCGGATTCAGCGAAGGTACTAAGTATTTCTGTTGCAGCAGTCCTATAGGCCCTCATTCTATTGTCATTGGTAACAAAGTTACCTTTCATTTGTTGTATGATTAGATCAGAGTCAACTAGAATGGACACTTTTCTAGCCCCTAGAACTTTGAGCAATTTTAGGCCTAAGAGGAGAGCTTCATACTCTGCCATGTTGTTGGTACATCTGAAATTTAGTATGTAGGCATGGCCTTCTGCATGATTTTCATGTGTATTGTGAATCCATACACCTGCCCCTACTCCTAGCTTGTTGACAGAACCATCAAACTCTAAATACCATGTAATTTCTTGTTTTTTGTTTGTATCAAGAGTTTCAGTCATTTTAGGATTGGGCAGATCTAAAATTTCTGTTTGAGGAGGTTCTTCTTGTTTACTGGCTGCCTTGACTGTTGTGACTATTTCATGGGCATGGGCAACTAGTTCTTCATTTATGCATGTCTCTAGCTCTGAAGCTAAAGGCTTCTCATTAGTTGGAGGATTGTTGTCATCATTAAAATGAATAAATGAATCCATATCAGAATGGATTGAGTAAATTGGAAAATTTTGGTGTTCTCCTCACTACTCACCACATACTTCATGAATGTTTCTCTGTACAGTCTCTTTGGTTGCCCAAAGACAGAAATAGTGGCATAGGAGAGGTCGAGTTGGAGGGATCCTTGGAGTTTTGCTCCCCATGATCTTGATAGGAGCATGCCATATTTTGTTGGAATGTCAGCAACTACAATGTCCATTAGGATTCTCTTGTTGGGAAATTGGACTAAAGACACACAAAGGTCTCTGATTAAGCCTAAACACTTGACCTGACTTGAGACAAAGGAGTATAGATCTTTGTAGGGTCTTGTGACATCAAGGTTTAGCTTCTCCATTACAGCTTTGGGCATAAGATTGTGTGAGGCACCTGAGTCAAACATAGCATTGTGCAAGATTTTGTCATGTATGTGTAGACTGACATAAAAGGGTGGAACAGATCCATATGTTGTTTTTCCATTAACTTCTGGACCAAACAGCAGCTCAGGGATATCATCTAAAACATTTACATCATCCCTGACCTCTGGTAGTTAAAGTGATCTTTGAATTTGTTGCATGTACACATAATGTTTGGCAAGTTCTGAGAGGGGGATGGATATCTTAAGTTTTCCAATCTCTGCTTCTAAACTAAATGGTTTTTCCAATGGAATCTTTGTGTTAGTAGTAGTAGATTTCTCCTTTTCAAGAATACTTTCTGTGTTTTCCTTTTGACTGTCTGCGTTATGGTGAATGACAGTTTGTGACATCTCTGTTTTGGGAAGGTTTTTAGGAGTGTTGTTCAAATTTTCTTTTGAGGAAGAAGGAGGCAGAGGCTGATCAATAGGAGGTTGTATGTCTGTTATGTCCTCTACGGTTACTTGATGCGGGTTTGGGACATAAATATCAGCTCGTTCTGTTATGACAACCTTGCCTTTGATCTTATTGGGTTGTTTGTTGTCCTTTGCTTTGGTTGGTGTAGGGACTTCAATGGTTCTTGTTCTCAGCTTATATTGTTTGTGGACCTCATATACAATAGAATCATAGCCTTGTTTAAAGTTAAAAGACTCTCCCATCTTGGTCTGAAATTGTTTTACATCAGGGTAGTCATGGTCTTCTTGAGTGAGAAATATTTGCTGCTCATTTTTCGAATCTATCAAGTTCATGTGAGTCTCTTCTCTGGGCTCACTGGATGTGGATGCCTTTGCGTAGTTTTCTTGGAAAGGAGGCCTAATATCATGGTCGGGAGTAGCCCTTCCAGCATTTGTGGTTTGATTTTTCCTAAAGTTTGGGTTCCTTATGGTGTTGGGCTGTTGTCCTTCCCATGATGATTTCCTTTCAACACTTTGTACTCTGTCTCCCAACCTATGCATGCCGTTGATAATAGCATCTAACTTCTGGTCTAAGGCTGAGGGTTCTTCCTTAAAGATAATTCTTCTCTCGGTTCTAGCTCTGTTTCTTTTGGCAATTAGGTTCGCCTCCACACTAATAGCAACATTTTTCATTTCTGCAAGGCTTTGAGGGGCTCTTTCCCTTAACTGATAAGCCATCTCAGCATCAAAACCATCAGGGAATTTGTACAAAGAAAGATCAGGTGGAGGTCTTAAGTTCTGTGGTATTGCATTATAAACATTATTGAACCTTGCACAGTAGTCCAAAACAGTCTCTTGAGCGCCTCTTTTGATAGTGTCATACTCAGATAATATGTGCAAGGGGTATTTCTTTCTCTCCCATCTATTGATAAACGACTGATATAAGTCTTCAGGGTCTGCTGTGGAATTGGTTGGGAGTTCTCTAAACCAAGTCCTGACATCACCGGTCAAACTTCAGACAAAAATCTTCATTCTCACACTATCATCGTCAATCTCATAACTCTCAAAGTAGTCCTGCATTTTCTTTGTGTGCTAAAGGGTTGTGCAGGCATTTGTGCCATCAAAATAAGTAATTTTAGTATGGTAATCCTGAGGCATAGCCCCGGGATTTGCAGGCAGCTGTAAAGGTGCATATCTATTAGCCATATTAACAGGGACAAGTGGAACAACAGGGACAACTGGAACGACTGGAGTAACTGGGATAATCGGAGTAGAAATAGGGGTATGTGTAGTAAATAGAGGTGTGGAAATAGTGTTTGGAGAAGTAGATGATGAACAAGGGGAAGTAGGGTTTGAACGAAATAAAACTTTGAAAGAGGTTGAAAAAGGGCTATGTTGAACTGTTTCAGGACTAGAAGTAGTCAAACCTTCTTGTTCCTCTTGTTTTCTAAGGATCTTAGGAATTATATTGGGGTTTTCAAAAATAGTTGGGGGATTTGGATCTGGATTTGATCTTGTATGACGCGAATGCTTTTTGGGAGCCAGCTTCTAACTTGATTTTTTTATTTTTTTTTGGGAATTTTTCTAATAATACAGGTTACACAGAAACTTTTAAAGGTCAGTTTCTTCCTCTGCGAAGCTTCAGACTGGTTTTGTGAGATTATCTGAGGAGTTCCCAAGTGGAGTCACCATTATGTTATCAATGAGTTTGTCCCTAAGCTCCTGAAGGGATACGACCGAGGTAAGCACAAACCAATCTTTGGATTGCAGGTTCTAGCCCACCTGCAATCAGAGAGGGCTCTCTCTTAATGATTTATATTTGTTGATGATGATTTTAGGCTAGTTATTGGGTGCAAGGAGCTTTGTTTGTGTTTGGGTCGTGTTTGGATGGAAGGAGGATGCTTTCAAGTAAAGAGGCAATGCATAGTGTGGTAAGTTTCAAACCATTGGGCATGGAGTTGTGGAACAAGGCTGCTGGTGTGTTTTCTTGGTCACAAGAGGAAAATGGAGCAAGGTAGCTGCACATAAAACAACCTTCAAGCTAAAAAGATGGAATGAAATGTAAGGAATGAGAGGCAATTAAGAATCTCTCACTCAGCTTAACAGAGGGAAGGGGAATGAGCTCTATCCAGGGACAATTAAGAATCCATGGATAACTCTCATACATGGTGAATTAGGGCAAACATGAGCCATATAGAATCCATATTTATGCCTAAAACAGATGAAAACATAAAGAAACAGCAGAAATTGAGCATAGAGTGCAGTTAAACAAGTTATAAGCTAATCTTTATTTCTGTTGCTTAGATGTTGATTTATGAATGGAAAAACAGAGGTAAGGAGCACTTATTGAGTCATGTAACAGCACAAGAATTCCACAGTCACTCTTCAACTATTAAACATAGTGAACAATCCATTCTCCAAGCTTGTAAGCAGTCTTCGATTATAGAAAAATATCAGATACATAGTGCGAGTCTTTCTTGGAATGCATTAACCAAATATCCATCCAATAACAACAACCAACCCCTATTACATTGTTCAGGGCTGTATATATAGGGTAAGTATCCAAAAACATTTATTACAACCAACCTAAACAGGTCTGCGGGAAAAAAATTCTTAAGCCTAAACTTGTGATAAAATTAAATACAAGTAAATATCTCTTAAGCTGCGCTAGAGGCAGCTGGATCAAAATGAGTTAATATGGTGTCCTTGGTGACCTGGTGTAGTGCTTCCGCAATAACTGTGCTTTGAGCTTTGGTCCACTGATCTTACATGAGTTTGATGTGCAGTAAGTGTGATTTGAGAGCTCTTTAATGGCATCTATTGTTTTGTTGACTTTGCTGGAGGGTTCTTTAATGCTTTATCTGCTTCGGGCCACTGATAGATCTTCGCTGATACCCTTTGCCGCATCCTGATATTCTTTGTCATGAATTTTCGCATTCACTTTGGCTCTGATACTCTTTAATTCCAGAATCGGGCCTTTCCCTTTCTTCTGATATGCTAAAAACTGCAAAATCGGCCCCTTTCTGCTTTTTTCAGCGCAAAAACAGCTGAGGAATCAAAAGATTCCCCAAATATTCCCCAATTTGGCCCATTTCCCGTAGCGATGCACGATTAGCGCTAAGCGCTAATCGCACATCGAAAACTTCCTCAGAATTTCATTATGGGCCTCCAAAGCCTCAATTTTGCACTTGCGCGATTTTTCTGGCGGGTGACGTCAGCATGACATCAGCAGTATGACGGATGACGTCAACATGACATCAGCAGTGGGATCCTCTTGTACGGTGGTGACATCAGCATGATGACGTCAGTAGGGTGACGTGGTAGTACGGCAGGGTGATGACGTGGAATTATGGTGGCAGGTCGACGCAGGCAGGAAGGGGTGAGGTGGCGGTGATGTGGGAGGTGACGTGGTGCTTATGTCACGCAAGGGGAGGGTGGTTTCTGGTTTTTGGCACACCGCTCTTGCGCCTGGGTGGTATTGGTAGGGGGGCTCTGCCATAGCCGGGAGGGCGACGCGTGGCAGGAGTATGACGGCAAAACTGCTGATCTCCCGGGCACTAACCCTCTGCAGCTCGGGGCATGAAAAGAACCCGCCCACCGTAGATCGCGGGTGCTGCAGATCTGACGGCTAGTGGATAAGGTAAGTCTGTGGAGGGATAAGGACGGGGCCCCCACACGCCAATTTTTCATTATTTAATTCGGCGGGGGGGGGGGGGAACATTAGGAAAGTGGGTTTTTGGGGTTAAATTTGCGCGAGGTTAGATATTTGAATGTGGGGCTTTTTGGGAGAAAGGGCGGGGCATGGGTTTTGTGCATTGGAAGGAGTCCAAAGGCATAGGAAGATGGGTTTTTTGAGAAAAACGAGGGTTGTTACTAAGTTCCAGATAAACTTAGTAATTCCCAAGTGATCTTTATGGTTATTTTTCAGCTAGGGGGAGGGGATAAGTATATAGGGTAGTTATTAACATAGTTTTAGTAGGGGATGGGGAGATAGATAGGGAGCTATATAGTAAAGTTAGTAGTTAATATGACCATGATGAGAAAGCGCTAAGTGTGTGAATCTTAGGCTATTAAGGGGAAAAATGATTCATAAAGGGAGTATGAATATTCCTTGAGCAAAGCAGATCTTTACCAAGGAAATTGATATGAAAATGATGAAACTGAGAGATATCAAGCAGATCTTGACCTCTTTAAGGAAGTTAGTAAGTGATTGAGGAAGGAAGAAGGAGGGGGAGTTAGACATGCCTCGCTTGAGTCCTTCAAATGGAAACTGCCTGATAATTGTGACTTGAACAGATATGACACTTGAAAACATGAAATTGATCATAAATCAACATTCTGCAACCTCAAAACTACCTACCCAGCCTACTTACCTAGCGTGTTTTCTTCTTTTTGGTTTGGGTGCACTTAGACTTGCAGAGCCAACTTTTCAATTTTTCTTTTACTGTCTTCCTATCTATATCTACACTTATTTCATCCAGGGCTCAGATTAGGCTGTTGAGCACCCTTGCTTCTCTACCTATCTAGGAATCTGCCAAGATTAAGCTGTTTGGACAGATAGTGATTCTCTATATTCTAAAACAGGAAATTGGAACCTAGGGAGACCAAGATTAAACTGTTTGGACCTCCCTTTAACTGAAAATCCTTCAAAAATGGAATAGTACATCAAAATTGGAACACAGCAGTGGCACTTGAACTGGCACATTCTCATGCCATTATTCTTTGGTTTTTGTAACAAATATGGAACATTGCAGCATGCAAAGAATGACATATTTGGCATGAAAAAATTTCAATAATGAAAGATGAGTAACCTGCTGCAGCAGGAGGCTAACAGTAACCAAAGGCCAAAATTTTAATCTGGCATCTAGCCCTTCCAAACCAGAGAGGAATGTCTCTTTGTCAACTAAATGTGGTTGTAATAAGTGAATATTAGGCTAGCTATGAAGAATGATTTGGTTGAAATTTGTGGGTTGAAAAAAGTAGGAGAAGGGACCATTGGGCTATGGAATCAACACTAGTTTCTGCCGGCAAACTTGGGGAAAAGTAAGTAAAATGTACAACCAACTTAAAGATATAATGAGAGAAGAAAAGAGGGAAAATACCACTACCCTATAGGCATCAATCAGTGGATGGATCTATAGTGGCAACTTCAGAATAAAGCGAAGCACAGGGTTACTCAACAGAGCATCTAACAACGGATGGATTCTGAAAAGATAACCACTACCTCAAACAACATAATCATTGTGAAAGGAGCATCATGCATGGATGGATTCCTAAAAATTCCCTTAGATAATTCTGTAACCAAATTAACAGAAAAAACAAATCATGGAAATGAATTTACAAGAAAAACATGATGCACATTAAACACTGTGATGAATCCCAAATTTAAAGAGCATAAAAAGCTTCATTAAAATAATATTCAACGAAAACTTTACACAGTCCAATGGCAGCCTCACTCTGCTGCAAAAATCAAACCCTTACACTCTAAAATTCATAAAATATATACAATTAGCTCATCCCTATACTAAGGGATTTGAGCTCAACCATCTCTCTCAAGATAGAATCAGTTACATTAAATTTGGACCAAATTTCTAAAAATAGGGCTGAAAGATGAACTCGTGTCTCTTGAACCATAACACCTGTTACAAAACGGAAAGTTTTTTTTGCAGATAAGGTCATGTTTGAGAAAAACCTCTTTTAAATTTTGGAAATTTGCTTCCAGTTGCTCGGAATCTATGCCACAAAATAATCTCTAAACAGGAAATCACTAGATATTTAAATTTGTAAATATAGGTTGTAGAGATCTGGTCCAATATTCCAATTCACGACACATGTGAATAAATTGAAAGAGGTTTTTTTTACATGACTCATGGTTGACACAAACCTCCTTGGGTTTCTAAAAATTACTTTCCATTTGTTGTATAATGGCGCTGCACTACAATTACTAAAATAGTAAAACAAATGCAAAATTTGTTTTATGTAGGCTTCAAATATCACTACATATGTCCCACATAGTAACACCTGTGCATAAACTGAAAGAGTTTTTTGTGTTTTCATATGTGATTGACAAAAAACTCTTTGACTTTTGTAAATTCATGTCCATTACTTTAGAAACTGGTTTTGTAGTAAACTTGTTCCTGTGTGCTGTAAATGACCTCAAAACTTGCATAACCAAGAATCAATCATTCATTTCGATCATATCTTATAATCAAGAAACCGGTTACAGGAGTGTGATATATTGTTCAAAATATTTTTCTAAGGTACTTCTGATGAACATGCTTAGGATATGATTTGCACTGAAACACATGTGCAAAACATCTCTAAAAACCAAACATAGTAAGAGCCCATGTTGATCCCTGGTGATAGGCTGCGATGACTGGAACTAACATATTCTTATGTCTATAACATAGAAGGGTAAGTAAGAAATGGGTATACAAAAGGAAAAATCCTCTAGAGCTGAGTGCGTGGAGGCCTAGAGTAGAGTCTACAACTGAGTGCGTAGACCCCTGTAGCTAAGTGCGCAGGACAATTTTGAGTATGTAACATCATATCGAAGATTAATAGAGAAGACTATTGAAGGAATTTATAAGTTACCTATTTACTTCTATTATTTATATTCGTGATATATGCTGTGACGAAATAATGTATTTATGAAATAATGATGTATTGGTGCACAACTCTATTGGATAATTCTTGCTAATTGTACACAATGCATGTTAAGTATTTACACAAATATTATAATACATTTTGCTATGTTATTGAGTAGTTAAGTAGACCTATGCGAACTCAGATCTAGGGTTTCTTTATGGTCCATGTAAGAGGATGATTCCTCTATTAAGGGTCCACAAAAACCTATCGTAGACCTTCACGAACCTCTAAAGGCCATGTAAGTGAAGTGGAGGTATCGAGCCCTAGGGGCTGACAAATCTATGTGGAGGTAGATTTGTGGCAATAAAAGGCATCACACTCATCTCTAGATGTGGAAACTTGGTTCCAGCATCCTCCCATACTGCTTCAGGTGACACTTCAACCTATGCTATGTGGGTTGATTCCAAAAGGTCCAGTAGTGTATGGTTTTGTTTGGCGCAATTAACTCTGAACCTGGGTGAGGACCCACTAAGCCAACATATCATCATAATATTAACTATATATATATATATTATATATATATATATAATTTTAATTTTAATCCCACATTCAAGAAGCAATAAAGTAATCCCATAATCTCCACTATATATTGAATTTCATTGTTACTAATCCTTAAATCACATCAAGTCTTCTAGAGGTTTCGTTAAAAAACTTCGAGCGATTTTGAGGAGGCGCTATATTTTCATCAACAAGGCATTCAACGGGAGAATTTTGCATTTCAAATGCTAGTTTCCCTTCTATTTTGACCATTTAAAGAGGCATTCAGAGAAAATAGGTTGTTTTAAGCTGACAAGTCCTTCTTTTTTTTAATTTATTTTCTTTGTCTTGAGGGGCAGCTCAATTCATTAATTCAAAATTTAGGAAATTGTTGAAACAAGGAATATCTAAGTTCAAATTCCATTAAGTACAGGTCATAAACCCCGAGAGGTTTACTAGTAGTTATGTGTCCGATGGGCTGTTAGGTTCCTCCAGGATGCCCAAAAAAAACCCTATTCCATAATTTATTTTTTTACATTTACTTAAATAAATATAAATATTTTTTCAAAATTAAAAAAAAATAAAAAAAAATTGCACTTGGGCTAGTGTTGCATGTCCCCATGCCAAGAGATCGTTGTGTTGTGGGCACACCTAGGCAAGGCGTACTTATGACACAGTGCCCCCCTAGCAAGCTAGGAGTTGATTCCCCCTACCTGTCAGAGGGTCATTGTGTTGTAGGAACTCCCCTCAGAGGGGCATGCCTGCGACCCCCTGCCTACCAAGGGGCCATTGTGCCACGGGAACTCCTACAGTCACGGCATGCCCACGGATGGGCGAGCCTGGCCCAAGTGCAAAAATTATAAAATTTAAAATTTAAAAGCTAATGTTTTGTTTTGTTTTGTTTATTTACTTAAGATATGGATTTTTTTCTAATATATATATATATATATATATATATATATATATATATATATATATTCTTTTTGTAGGAAAATGGCATCAAATAAGGTCTATGTGAATCTTTCTAGACCAGAGGAAACAGTTACATAATCTAAATTTGTAGGTGGACACTCAATGAATATTGTTGAAAAAAACCTACCTCTGCCACATGGTAAAAATATAACATGTGGCTCCTTAAAGGAAAACAAGATGATTTAATATTGGATGAAATCACGAGAAATGAGTTGTACAGAATTTGCATGGTATGTGAAAGATAGAGAAGGTGAAGGATACATACATACATACATACATACATACGTATGTACATACGTACATACATACATACATACATACATACATACATACATACATACATACATACATACATACATACATATATATATATATATATATATATATATATATATCTATATACTAGTATGATTTATGATGGTGGAAGTTATGAGGTGTTGCAAAAAGTACTAGACATATATTTAGTGTTGAATACAAAAGTTGTTTGTGTACTTACAAAGTCACCCAAGTCACATGAGAAGATTAGATATCGTTTTGCATTGTCAATGTATGACATAGATGAAAATCCTACAAATATATGTAAACAAATCGTAAACGACATTGCACAAAAGAGCATAAGTTTTTATATTTATATTTATGTGTTTTGTGTTATTGTAATTGTATCATTATAATTTTTTATAACTTACTTATTGTTGACATATTATATTTTGTTTGATAGGATTTTGACGAGGGTCTTTCAATTATGTCAGGGGAGTTTATTTTATAGAGTGAGATATTATGGAAGTGGTTAGCCGTTTCTACATAGAGACAGAAGAAGATATGAGAAATAGGCAAACAAAATTACTTCATGATGCTACAAGACTACATACAGGGTATCAACAAATAATACGTATAGTGGATTAATCTAGTCAAGGTAGACATGTTACTTTTGAACATTAGGAAAATGAAGTTGAAGAATATGTTTCCATTACTAAGAATGAGATTAGAACTAATGTTGGAATGGAAAAAATCCATAAAAGACTAAAAGAAAAGATTCCTAGTAATGTCTCTGTTCCAGTTGATTATGGGGAGATTTCTTATGTATAATAAAATATGATAACCCATAGGAGGAAGAAATCAAAAGTTGGTCATTCTGGAAAAATTGCAGGCAACAGTGAAGATCAAAGTGAAAACTCAAAGGGAAGTAGGGAAACCATAACACCAAGTGCTAATTTAGAGGGTGGCATTATGAAAACAAAACAAAATTACATTTGAAGTCGGTTGAAAATACAAAATTAAGGGTGGTCATACATTTCAACTTAATGTCATCCAATTCTATAAAAAAAATCAAGGACAATATAAATATCAACTTAGAAATCCACGCCACTTGCATGTTCATAACTTGAAAACATTGTTCAGGAACCATCCATATGCACATGTGGTTGATTATGTGGTTCTTGTTGATCCAATTCAAGTTACCAAAAAAGAGGCATTTGAGAAATCAAAATTTTTTGAATAAAAATATTATGTAATTGGAGGGAACCATTCCACAGGTAGTAGAAGACAATTGATCTAGGAATATCCCAATAACTCACGTTTTGAAACAGTGAGAAGTATCATTTATGTTGGTTTAATTGATATAGAAGAAAAGTTGTTGGCATGGGATTATAATACTAGATAATGAGTATAGGATGTCTATGACTTTCATTCAAAGGGTTAGATTTATTCATAATAAAATGGAACAAAAATGTGGTGGGTGTTGGTGTTGAAGTATGAATCATGCAATTCACCCAATCCAAATTTAATTGTTAACCTGGGGCTCTACAAGTTATTTCAAGGCTATCATGCATTGTATGTGCAAGCCACAGTTTCCGTACACAACATTGTACATTAATTATAAATTCATCAATTTGTAATAGCAAGCAATACTATACCAGCAAATAAGAATATCAAAAAGTAATAACTGTAGTAGAAATAAGAGTAACAACAATTAGGACTCACAAAACCACATTGATAAACATTCCCAGCAACAATAAACTTGTAGAAATAAACCTAAACACACATCTAATACATTAGCACTTGGTCAAGAGAATGAACCCAACTCCCTAATTAGGGCTGTGGCGAGATCAATGAATCACGATATGCTCAGAAGAACAAACTTTCATTAATTAAAGAGATATTACAAGTATATTGCTACAAACTCAGGGTTATAGTATTTCTCCTATAACCTTAACGAATCTTAACAATGATAGCTTTCACAACCTGCAACTCTACTTTATACATTTGTCAATAATAGAACTCCTATAATTATGGAAATACATGGTGGTTTTCAGAATGAAACAGAATGTAAAATATAGCATCGTGTCAATTGAGATATTGATTCACCGTTGTTGCCAACGTTCAAGGACAACACTACCAGCTTTAACTGTATCATTCAGTGAGTCATGGTCTTGGTCATTCTCCCTTCAAATCTACATAAATAACTGAATTAGCGAGCCGCTTAGGTAATAATCCCCTACAACTATGCTTCATTGATCTATAATCCATAAAAACATGACAAGAGGTATACCTGTGCATTTTAAGATATCGAATAACCAATGTTGGCATGAAAAGGATAAAAAGAACAAGGTAAAAGGGTGAGTAAAAGTATGAGAATCTAACCACCAACATCTCCCCCCAACTGGCCTTATTGCATGTCCTCATGTAGTTCGTTTCCTGTGCAAGTCTGTGTTAGAGTTGCGATGATCAGCATGAAGTTGTGTAGGATCATGTTTTGCACACATCTCTGTTCCCAAAGGCTTATGTCCAGTTGTTTGAATTACTTCCTTCCACCAATCCTCACCTATCTCGTAAGCTGGAGTTTATTAATTGGCTGGAAACCATATAATGGGAAATTAAATCCTCAAACCCATCCATCGGACCCCACGAAGCCGCATGTAAGCAATGTATCGAGGTACCATGTTTAGAGCCCGAACAAAATTAGGGGCCCTGTTATAGACATATTTGGGCACTGCAACCCCAATCTTATATGTCAATAAACTAGGGCTCTTTAACCCCTAAAAGTATTGTTTCATACCCTAAAGGATCATGGTCAACTGATTACATCATTCCTAGGGAGTTCCACCTAAAAACCACTCAAAACTGGCCAAAACTAGACCATACTGATTGCTCCACTATCAGGGTGTGATGCATACTGAATCCTACACTAGCCAGGTGTGATGCATACTGAAGAGGCCTTCTGTGGGGTGTGATGAACAAGAATGGACAAATGTCTGAGATAGTTTGCTAAGTGGATGCCCATGGAATCTTCTAGAAACTTCTCTTATGACACTTGCCTCTCTAAATTCGCCCAAGGATGGGTAAGAGATTCAAGAAATCTCCAAGTGGAACCAATAACAACAAGTGGAATGACACTAATCAAAAACCCAGATATGACTCACACCCTTGCACACATCTATAAATGGATCCCTCATCTGAGAGATCTAAAGGATGGAATTTTGTAATTTGCAAGGAAGTGTTGATAGTTTGTGGTTGAGAAAGAGCATTGTATTGTTGGTGTGAGCTTGCTTTTCATGAGGTGAAGAGGGCTTTGTTGCTAGGAGGATGATACTGAATCAGACAACTGGATTGTAATTCTACCTTCATATTTAATAAAGTTCCTTGAGTTTTCCTCCATACAATCTTGTATTTGTGAATATTGTTATTTGTGAATGCTATTGTATGTTCATTGTATTTCTGATTCTGCAATGCTTATGATATAATAGATCAAGATGCCTTGATGGTGTTTTATTACTTTGTCTCTACAAGTATTCTCTAAAGCAGGATAAGTAGGAGAGGAGTTGCAAGCTCTATCAAGGGGGAGAGAGATCAAGCAAGGAGTCAAGCGGAAGATCCAAGTTGGTTCCTTTGCCTCTCTCTTATCTATGATACATAGAGGAAATCCCAAATTTCTTTGATTGTTTGTTTCTAGGATAGCTGCCAATCCTAGAGGGCTAACATATTGAAAAGACACTAGTTTTCTTGGAAGAAAAATGGTGACCATACTGGGTATTGAATAGATGATTGTTTTTTATTGTTGTTTTCTTTATAAACTATAGACGGACCCTGAAGTTAGCCAGATAGCCTTCAAACTTCTCTTGCTCTACAAGTGTATAGTAGATGAATGCTGCTTCAGTCAATCTCCAGTTTAGTTTATGAACTGAACATCTAACTTACAAGCATTCTAGATGCCCTGTGGTAGCTCAGTAACCTCCCAAGATCATTCCTCTGTACTTTTCTCTTTACTGTCCATCATAGCTCAGCTTAAATCACTGAAATTAGCTACAAAATTGAGCCAAAACCCAGATCAGTTGCACTCCCTGGCCCATCACATTGTCTGTCACTGTCAACCAGTATGCATTGTAGTTCCCAAGCCTAAAAAGTGAGATTCATCCCTGTTTCTGTGAAGCCCAGGTGCGATGACTGACTGAGCCTATTTCCCTCCTTGAAATTTGGGCTTTTTGTCTTTGTTTTCAACTTTGTTTAGTTGATTTGCTACTTATGAACAATACCTCATTATTGAAGCCTACTCGAATTACATAGATCAGCCTCCATTGATTAGGATTAGTAAATGTTTTTATGTATTTGTCCATCATTTACAGTCCTTTGTCGAAAAGTTGCCTAAATCGAAATTGTCGTAACTGTCGTTTTGTGTCAAAAAGAGAAGTGTCGTCGAGTCTCCCTTCTTTGAATAGTCGATTGAACTTTTTGTCATGTATTTCATTTGATTTTTTGATATCTGAAGTGTCAAAAGAATTTTCTATTTGAAATTGAAAAAGTGTCATTTAATCGTCCTTTCAATTTTGAAAAAGAGATTGTCGAAATGTCGCTTTGAATGAAATATTTCAGATCTATACTTAGTTCTCTTTTTTGGCATTTCTCACATTAAGGGAATGAAAAAAAATACATGCATTTGCATTTTCATTTAGCTTGTGTGCGAAAAATGATTTAGGAAAGTGCATTTAGAGTGTGCTCTTTGCTCTTTGTTTGAAAGAATCATAATTTTCTTTCCCTAGTAGCTAGGATTTTCATTGATAAAAATAAACAACGATTGCTTATCATTGTAGATTGCACTTTTAGGAATTTCAAATCAACATCACGCAGTGAACCTTTGAAAGACAAACTTTTAAACAAGATCATCTATAAAATAAATTTCAATGAACCTAACAATGCTTTGGAACCTAATGCAACACATCTAGAGGTCTAGGCTAGAGACGTATTCCAGCGTCATAAAATCTAGTAACTATCATTTTCATTGAAGGCTGGGTGATTCCTCCTCTTTGATATGACAAGTGCTAGCACAGATTTGTGCTCCCCGTACTGTCGAGTATATATTGGGAGACCACAATAGGCTTACATCCTTTATCCATAGGAAGTTGTGTCTGCCACCCTATTGATCGCAATGCACTGAACACAACATTTGGGAAGATTGACTATCATACATAAGTCCTTGGTAATTTCTCTTTAATTTATTACCAAGGTGTACATTGCAGTTTTGTGATTGGTTTGGTAATCCCTCTGTCTAGATTTCCAGAGTAGTCACTTTCGTTCCTTTTCGTCTCCCTAAAAGAAAAGGTCCATCTGAGCACTTGTCACTTCAAGCTCATTAAAAATCGAAGGGGACTAGAGTCATCTTTAGCTTTTTCTCGACTCTTAAATTGAAAAAGCAAAGTTGTGTCAAAGCGTCATTAAAATTTATTAAATTTGGAATAACATCATTTTGCCCTTAATTTTGAGTTGATCAAGTAATCCGCAATCGTGGAAGAAAGTCAATCAAAACCTCGTCGTTTGTGGAGACTAGCGAGTCAACTGTCTTTGACTCTAGAAACGAAACTATTCCAGGTAAAACGGTCTTGTTTAACTGAGTCCAATTCATCTGGTTTATTTGAAACTTTGCTTTCAACATCAACAGAGACTACTGTTACTCCGATCATTTCTGGTACATTTTCCTTTAGAGGAGAATTTCCGCAGTTGCAAGAGGACATTAGAATTGATCATAGTCTAATGGTAGACACTTCTATACCTGAAACAACTTCGCCTAGAGTTTATCCAGAGACTGAAATTCACTTACCTAAACATCTAGAAGTTGAGTTCCAGAATTCAGAAGGTGTCACCCCTCCAATATCTGTCACTGTAGAAGCTATACCTTCTTAGGCTCTAGAAATATTTTACGGACCTGACGGTCTACCCCTTCCACCTGGACTAATTTCTATATAAGAGATAGTAGAGGATCCTCCATCCAGTACCCTATTACATTTTGGGGTTGGGATTCATCTATAGCCTTCTACTCCTAAAGTTGGTTCTTTTAATCATCCTTCATTGCAAGTTCCTGTCAAATCACTAGGAAATCTTTTGGATAGACTAAACATGTCTAAGCAACCATCAATATCTAGGACTGTGTCGTTAGATACAGCCATAGTAGAACTTCCTGCTGCCACTCCTACAATGTTTGTTGGTATACCATCTGTCCCAACTAGTTATCAGTCACTAGCTGGGGTCCACTCAAGGGCTGTTTCGATGACATGGTCTGTTCCTATTTATTCACCTGGAATCCCATCTAGTATTTCTTATGTTGAAACTTATCAAATTGATCCTGCAGGCTAGTATCAATTTGGGCAAACTAGTCTTCAAAGACCAATATATCCTTTGAACACTAGACTGCCACCATGTGGGGGGCAGTATGCTTTTTCATTTTTCCCTCCTGGAGAAAAACCATATGAGAGTTTACAACAAAATTCAAGTCAAACTAGAATTACATCAAGCGGTTGGGTACTAATATTGCCTCAACAACCAAGGGTTGTATATTCAATGCAATTGACCCAACCTGTGTCGAATATCCCCACTACACCTGCTATTGTGACTGTGTCACAAGTAGAAGCAATGCCTTTTGTGTGTCAACCTCAAGTCTCTCAAGTTGTAATACAACAACCTCTTGTCTCTATAGCTCAATCACAACCTCAGGTTAGCGCTTCCTTACCTGGAACAACTCAGGCTCAAATGGGTGTTATCACTTCACATCTTGGTCAATCTTCCAATATTGGACAACAACAAATGGTCTAACAACCATGGCTGGTACAATACCAACAACTGCAATTCCAGAAATCCTACCAACGACGTAAGCAACAAGGCTTTATGAGTAATGGACAACCGCATTTTCAAAATAGTTATCAACAACCACACTATACTGGTTATGTCCAACAACCTTATCAAAGTTACGAGCATCAGATACATTATGCTTGTATGCAAAGACCTACTGCTAAGGCGATTCCATCTTATCCTAGGTATGATTCACCTAACTTGAATCAATAGTTTCCTTTTTTAGCAACTCTAGAATTACCAAATTCGGTGGAAATCCAGGTGAGGATCCATCGAATCACATAATGAATTTTCATTTGTGGTGCTCATCAAACACCCTAAATGATGATTCGATTAGACTTCACCTTTTTTCAAATAATGCTCACTGGTCCGACAGTGAAATGGTATATTGAATTTCCTAGAGCTTCATTTCATAACTTTAGTGCCCTTGCCACTACTTTTATAAGCCACTTTCAGTTACCCATAAGGTACGAAACAGGAATAGAACTCCTTACCAACTTTAAATAGACCACGGCTACTCACATATATGATCATATTCATGAGTGATGACGCTGTCGTCGAGTGGTAAAGATGTATGTTCCTGATTAGCTTTTGGCTGAGTGGTTTATTAAGTCCTTATTGCCTTCAATTACTGAAGATGTGGTGAAAGGAGGAGTTGTCACTGAAGAGTAGGTCATTGCTTGTGCCCAATATCTAGACTTGATCTATACTTAGTCTAGCACACTCTATGACAAAATTCCTGACATTCCCAGACAATAATTTTCCGCCCCCCCTCTTAAATCAAACAAGGACTCTCATGCCGATGATGGCATGATTGGTACCTCAAGCACGCAAACCGCAAAGGCTCCATCTGGCAAAGCTCTTGTAGTTTCTAGTCAAAAAGTAACTGACAAACCTCTTGCCTCAGAGATTAATGCTGTGTCATCTAACAAGGCAAAGAATCCTAAGCAACGAGGAGGCAAGAAGAAAGGGAAAGATAAAAGGAAGAAATAGGATAATTCAACTCCTGAAAAACCTTTTGAGAACCCTACTGAGTGAAAGAAACCTCAGGATCCATGTTACATTTGTAACGAGCGCCATTGGACGAGAGATTGTCCACATCGAGCTGAGGTTATGAAATTGTTAAAGACTTCAAATACCTCTGTGGTGTTAACTGATCCATTTCCAAACCCAGAAACTAATCTAATTGTTGTCAATCATGCTTCCACATCCCAAGTGCTTATGCTATTTGTCTCAAAATAGTAGAATGATGCTTTGATATCGATAAGGAACAAAGATTATGGGAATCCACCATCGTCAAACAACAAGGCTACAAATCAACCTAGTAGTTCGATGATTACTTTGCCAGAAGTTGTTATACCCATTATTCTTTAATTAACTATAAAGCTGCCAAAGGGAGTTGTACATAAGTCGACATTTAATCCTTGTGCCTGAGTTGCACAGATTATAATATAGTGGAGGATCTAGCTCAATTGCTATCCGTTATGTCGACGCTAGAAGTACTACAGAATTGCCCCTCCCAAAAGCAGGATCTGTTATCAGCAATAGGTGGGATCGATCCAACAGATTCCAATCTTGTGACCTTTGACCATAAAGGATACACACCTCAGTTACCAGCTCAACTCACTTTCCTTATATAGGTAAAAGCCCTCAATAAAATTGTTCATCAAACGATCATTGATGAGTGGGCATCCACCTGTATTATGTCAATGAGTTGCTAGAAAACTCTAGGTTCACCACCCTTGTCTCAATCATCAACAACATTAAAGGCATTTGATGGAAGAACATACACTTTGTATGGGATTTTAAGTAACTTTCAAGTCGAACTGGGGGGCAAGGCAGTAAAGATTGAAGTCGAGATCATTGATGGAAATCTTGACTACAATATCTTAATGGGAAGGCCCTAGATTTATGACATGGCTACCGTTGTGTCTACATATTTTAGAAAGATTGCATTTCTTTTCCAAGGTGGAATTACAATCATTGACCAATTAGACTTCTTTCCTAATAGTTCACAAGTTGCTGGAAGCATTCCATTAATCCATGGAAGTTCTCAATCACTTCAAAATGTCGGAGTAGGTCTCCTGAAAGACCCATCCTTAATGGGTACTTTTACCCTCCCGCCCTACAACTGACCTTGTGGAAGTGGCCACAGTGGAAATCTGTCATATGATCTCTTCTACATTGTCTAAGATTAAGAAGAACTCTCAATTTTGATAGTGTGGGTCATCGCAAGATGTTACCGCCAAGCCCCATAGAATCTTTATGGCAATCAATTTTCTGGGCCTGGGTGGCAAACCCAAATTAGCACTCAATAAGTGTTTGGATAGATAGGTCTCTAGAGTATGGTACCTCTTCTGATCCTTGGTCTCGCATACATTCTACAGATGAAGGAATCATTCAGTTGATGATGATAGGAGAGACTCCATGGGAAGATTACCACCATCGTTCCCACCTTCAAGAAAACAATGACGATTATTCAAATGAACTTAATCATCCTTCAGTTTTTTATTTTCTATCAAATACTATAAATACAATGGATTTCAAGTGAAATTTGTCCAATATTGAAGAAACTATTGCCGTTAATATCTCGACCAAACCTAATGTTGTAGATAATATTCATGTTGGCAAATCTTGTTCTCCATCAGAATGGGAAATCTACTGCGCTCTCTTTCACGAATTCATAGATGTCTTTTGCATGGTCATATGAAGAAATACAAGGCATCGACTCGAGAATCGTTGAACATGAAATCAAGATGTATCCAGATGTCAAACTAGTACGAAAATGGCTTTGACCTGTTCACCCGAAGAAATCTGTTGCCATTAAGGCATAAGTTGAAAAACTTTTTCATGCTGGTTTCATTTACCCTGTTCCCCTAACAGATTGGGTATTGAATACTGTTCCTGTGATGAAAAAGCAAGGAACAATTAGAGTTTGTGTCGATTATAGGGATGTAAATCAAGCGTGTCCAAAGGACAACTACCCTACACCCTTCGTCGACCAAATAATTGATAAATGTGCTGGATGCAAAATATTTTTGTTTATGGATGGATTTTCCAGATACAATCAAATCAATATCTGCCCACAAGACCAGTCGGAGACTGCATTTATATGTCCGTGGGGCACATTCGCATATCGTAAATTACCTTTCGATTTAAAGAATGCAGGGGAAACGTTTCAGAGGGAAATGAACTATGCCTTCCATGACATCAAACGCATCGTTCAACTGTATCTCGACGATCTACCCGTTCATTCGTGAAAGCGGATTGATCATCCGCCGCATTTGAGGGCCATATTTCTACGTCATCGACACTATAAGATACGACTCAATTTGCACAAGTATGTATTTTGTGTTGGTTCTGGTTGATTACTTTGCTTCGTAGTTTGTAAGGATGGAATTCGACTCAACCCATTTAAGGTTCAGGCAATCCTTGACATGCCTCCACCTTCAAATTTGCTTTAGATTCAGAAACTCCAAGGGAAAGCTAACTTCCTGAGGAAATTCATTCCACATTACACTAAACTCGCTAAAGTTTATACACATATTTTGAAAAAAAAAGTACCCTTCAACTGGGATCAGGTTGCGCAAGCTTCCTTTGATTCTTTAAAAGGTTCCCTGATAAAATCATCATTAATGTATGCTCCTGACTATCAAAAATACTTTAACCTGTATGTCACTACCGCAGATACAACCATCGCCATGGTTTTAGTGCAAGAAGATAATGGAATAGAACATCTTATATATTATTTAAGATGCAACTTAATGATATAGAAAGCAAGTACTCTTATGTTGAAAAGCTTGCTTTAGTAGCTATTCAAGCAGTACAGAGATTTCGACACTATATTCTCTTTCGCAAAACTACCATTGTGTCAGATTGCAACCCTATGACCTACATTCTATCGTGTCAATTAGTTCAGGGAAAATATTCCAAATGGATAGCCATTTTGCAAGAGTTTGATTTGGAATTCACCAAATCCAAATCAAATAAATCTCTCGTATTCGCAGAGTTACTTTGTGACCTCCCATCGTCATCCAATGATTTAACATCTAAAGCATCAATCATGGATGAGATTCTGTTTTTGATATCGTCAAGTGATCCGTGGTATGGAGAGATACTGATCTATCTCCAAACCCAAACTTTTAGGCCAAACACCTCTCTCTCTAAAAAATGGTGTATTCGATACCAAGCCAAAGATTACGTGATCGTTGGTAATACACTTTACCATTGTGGTGTCGATACAGTTCTACGAAGGTGCCTTGTGCATGAGGAGGTGGAAAACGTCCTAAATGACTATCATTCAAGTGCATGTGGGGGGCATATAACTGGTTACGCTACTACACAAAATATCTTATGAGCTGGTTACTTCTGGCCCACTATATTCAAAGATTGCATAATTGTAGTTAGAAGTTGCCATGCTTGTTAGATTTTTGATCACAAAACTAGATTACCACCTACACCACTACATCCAATAGTTGTTGTTGGGTGATTCGCTAAATGGGGCATAGATTCCATGACATGTAACCCCACCTCGGCTAGGGGGAATGGGTATATTATAGTCACTATCGACTATTTTACAAAATGGGTTGAGGCGATGCCTACATTAAACAACAACGGTGAAAAAACTACTCTTTTCTTTTTTAATCATGTAGTCTCTAGATTTGGTGTTCCACAGGCTATAGTCACAGATCATGGATCACATTTTTGCAATCAAATGATGGTTGAATTGATTGCCAAATTAGGACTATCCCATGATATTTCTACTCCATATTATCCGCAGGCTAACGGACAGGTTTAGGCAATCAACAAAGTCCTTAAGCGGATGCTGCAGAGTGATTGGAGTCCACAAACGGAATTAGAATTTAATCCTATACTCAACTCTATGGGCATATAGGACTTCAGTAAGAAATGTGACTAGATTTACACCCTTTCAATTGGTGTATGGTTTGGAAGCTTTCTTACCAATTCAGTGTGAAATTTCGTCCCTCAAGCTCGCAATTGATCTACTTCCTGAAAATTCAGAAGAAGAGGCTAATTTCTTGGAACTAATCCACCTGGATGAAACCCATCGTGACTCCACACTGGCTAACGAAGCACATAAGAAATGTCTCAAGGTGTAATTTGACAAAAATGTCAAGCCTTGTGTCTTCTCGGAAGATGACCTGGTCTTGCTCTATGATCAAGACTCTGACAAATTGGGAGCAGGTAAGTTGAACCATTATGGATGGGCCCCTACATTGTTAAGTAGGTATTGACAAAAGGAGCCTACGAGCTGGTCGATTATGATGGGATTCCACTATCGCAGCCCCGAAATGGGTTGTACCTCAAACGTTACTATGCTTGATTAAGTGTAGTACTCTCTTTGTATATATGCTTTTGTTACATTTATGTTTTCTTTTAGAGTTGTCATTTTGGTTAGGTAATCCACTTTGCATTTGTTGTATATGTCAGACCTTTTGGAACCATTTGTTGGGTATGCCGATGGAGCTAGTCGTAGTACACAAAACCTATCTTTTATAGCTTGAGCCATTTTCGCTCCAACCGGCAAGTTAATAAGTTTTAGGGGAATATGTATTGGCCGATAAATGAACAACATCATTGAGTATAGCACGTTGATTAAGTTTCTCTCTAATGCCATTTCGCATGGCATATGCCGACTTGTTGTCAGGCTAGATTCACAACTCGTCATCCTACAACTTACTAGCGTTTATTCCAATTGAAACCTAGCTATTTATCGTATGTTCCTAAGAGTCAGGATTTTGGAAAGATAGTTTGATTCCATTCAATATCAACACATTTCCAGAAACTTAAACACATTAACTGATTCATTAGCAAAGTATGTGTTAGATAGACATTTGCAGCATCTATAAAGAAAATCATTTCACATTAACATTTGCATCAGGATTGCATAACTTGACCAAAATAAAACTCCGAAAATAAAAAATATATAACTGTTTATAGTTCTTAAAAAGTGTTTTGTGTATAAGACAAAATCAGTCGTATGACCAAGAAACTCAAAAAATGAATGTAGGGAAGCATCCTAGACTAATGGTGCTGGTGATAACATGTCACCGCATGTGCAATCATGCATAGGAGCCTAGTCCATCGACTCGGCATTCGAGTAGTGTGGCGTTGTAACCTCAAAGGTAACTCGTCAGTTCTAACATCCTGAATACCAAGAGTGAGGCCCTCGATCTGATCCTGCAGCACTGCCAGGGTCTCTGATATGTCGAGATCTCGAAGGATGACCCTCCCTATAGCCTCTCCTGCTGGAGCGTCATTTGCCACCTATGGGCATGCCACTGGTCGCACTAGTCCAATGTCTACACACACATACAAGTTTGATTAGTCTTGGTAACATTTATAAAATTGATAACAAAAATATGTGGTCGAATCATTTTACCTATAGCACTCCACTGCTCGCCAGCTGGTAGCGATAAATCTGGGTCACCTAAGAAATCCATCTCGACGTATGGATACTCTGCAAAGACAATCTCCTAATGGTCGAACCACTCGAAAAAGGAATCAAAGAAGGAAATTTGTGATTGACCAGCATGTCTGGCCATAAGATCAACCCATCTCTACATCCGTGGTTCCCCCGGTGCTGGAAATCCTAGTGAAATATACTGAGGTTACATCAATGGAATCCTCTCCAAGGAAAAAGCAGTCAATATGGAACCATAGCCAAAATTCTTGGTTCTTCCATTCTTTACTTTGGAGAGTTGTTATTTTATGATAGGAAGTACTGCCTCACACCAATTAAACACCTTCGGTTCTAGGCATTCCAGGGCGTACTGCATGTAAGATCTTTTTGCCAAATGTAAAGCCGTGCTACCAGCCAATCTAGCAAAGGTAAATAAAATGGTCCTCACGAGCTGATCAGAGACATCTCCGATATTGATATCTCCATCTCTGTTGGGTTGAGATCCATCTCTGCAGAACTGAATAAGATAATCTTTCACAGATTCACCCCCACGAGCGAATCCTAAAAGTGAAAGAGGGGCACCTTACCTCAACAACCCCATCAGAAAGTAAATGTCCTCGACTGTCAATGGAATGGATTTACCTCTAATATGGAATACCTGGTCAATCGGATCCCAAGAATCAAGAAAATACTACAACAAACTGATTTGTTGCCTCATGCTAGATCCAACAAAAATCGAAAATGCAAACAAAAGATAACTTAGGATCCAATTTTAAGAAAAAACAGGCAAAATTTTGATGAAAACTCACTGAATAAGGATGCCCTTCTGCGACCATCACACCATGCCTTTGAGCAAGGTGGGATGCATACTGACTGGCCAGTTGGTAGCTCAATATTAATCACACCTTTCGTTATTAGCAAGGTACGATGATTGGGGAATGAGATGTTCAAACCCCAAGGGCCTAGAAATGTGTAAAAACATGCTAAAAATTAAAGAAGGATGGAATGAAATTGAAGAGCTCAGGGTTAGCTCCTACCTGGTCCTGACGGTGCAGAGAATAGTCCACCGGATCTCTCAAAATCAACTGGTGTAATTTGAGGGGGAAAACCAATCCAGAGCTCCAAAAATACCAAATTTGAAATAGAATGATGAAAATGAAAAGTAAAGCTATTTTTATGTTTACTATTCACATACTTCAAATAAAATGTTAGTTTTAATTCATTTTTCCTATGTATATATGTATTTCTAATAAGTTTGATGGAGTGATTGAGCAAGTTGAATGACCAACGAAAGAATATGATGTGCTAAATAGTGAATTATGCATTTTGACCACCCCTAAGCATAGCTATCACATGGTTCAAGCTCGTTAAAAAATAAACCTACCACTAAGCATAGTTCCCCACAGTTCAAGCTCGTTAAAAAATGAACCCGCCTTTAGTAAATAACCTTTACGATTTCCATGCTATCAACCTTTTGAGCCTTAGTTGTGTTCCTACCATCACCTCCATCCTTTTGGCTGATCATACGCTTCCACTTAATTGTTTACCCTTTTGAGGAATAGCTATGACGAGTGGTCTTGTTAGCCAACTTCTTCACATCACCATGTTTTGAGAAGTTCCAAGCTTACCTGCAACTAGTTGCTACCCTAAATTCCACTCGTTCCTAAAAAATGAGTCTCCTTTAAACTCTTTTCAGACTCGTTAAATATGAAAATATTGTTGAGCTATTTGATCAGGAGCTCAGGACCAAGTGTCGTAAAATGGTCAAAAATTAAAGTGCTTAGAACTGGTTCAAACCCAAATGAAAGGATAGAGCTCGTCCTCCTAATTCTGGCACTGCAAACGGTTCGAAAAACGGTCGCTGTATGAGAAAGTTATGCCAAAAACAAAATCACCCAATAACCCTTAATTTTTGAATATTTTTCAAAAAAAAATATTAAAAAAAATATTTCGTAGAATATTCTTTGGAATATTCTATTTTTGGCAACCAATGACAGGCAACCACATGGCAAGCCTGGAGGCCGCCACGTGGCCAAGAGTGACGTCAGCAATATATGGGCGCATATTACAAAATTTTGTGGGCGGATGGAGTATTGAACCCCCGACCTACAGTCCACAAGTGCCACGCCTTACCAACGCGCCACCGGGGTAACCTTCATTTTATGTGTGGCAGAAATGTTTTATAAACTTTAGTTTTGTATTAGGGCAGGGACCGAAGGGGGCCAGCCCCTAACAGCCAACCCCATATACCATGTGACCTTACGCCCAAAACCGTGGGATGAGACCCCTAACCGCCGGGCACAAAATCCAACTACAAACCGCCATTCCGAATTTTTGGTCACATGTGCGAAGTTAGCCGGTGGTTATGGCAGATTTAGTGGATCTGTTGGCAGTGGCGCCAAATTTTACGACCGCCCCATATTTGGCGGGCCTATCTGGTCGTAACTAAAAGTCTAACTGGAGTTTTTCAAGGGCAACTGGCAGTTGGGATTAAATGGCCATAACTTTGGCTTGGAAAGTCCGTTTTTGACAAATTTGTTTTTGATTTTGGGTCTCTTCAACCTTCTGAAGCCATTGGCATAGGTTTCACAGCCTTCTGAGGTCGTTTGTAGGTGATTTTACTTCGTGGATGTTCCAGGAGCCACTAGGGCCAAATCAGTTTAGGAGCTTCATTGGGAATTGTGCAGCCATTGAATGTGGAATGAAGGTCATTCCTGAAGGTTTCCAAAATTCTGAATCCATTTCTATAGCTCGTCTTGCCTGTTGAGGCATTCTTCTCAATGTTTAGCTTCAGGGAAGCTTTTAGGGCCACTAGGGCTATTTCAGTGCTTGAGCTATTTGGGGGATATGTTCATCCATTTTTGGTGATTCAAAAGCATATGTCTGCTATTTTCAACCTTTTGAGTCTAATGGCAGAGGTTTCAGAACCAATTGAGGTCATATTCACCTCGAAATTCTCCATGCAAGTTTAAAGGGACACCAGGGCCAATTGGGGAAAGTACTATATCAGGTACAATTTCACTGTTTAGTGCTTGGGAAAGAACACGTTTAGCTAATTCCTATCTTCTGATTCTGTATTTACAGTCAGATATGTCTTTTGAGACACTCATATTCTTTTATTAGCCTTTGCAGCATTTTTAATACAAGAGAACAAGCCTGGTTGGAGAGGTTTGGTCCAACAGATGTAGCCCAGAAGGGGTGAACTGCTTTATCATTTTGATGTTTTTATTTGCTGAACATGATATGCTAAACAAAACTGATATAAAGTGTTAAACAACAAATATACATAACTTGCATACACACATCATCACCTATTTAGTTGCATAAAGTTATTTGTCTTATTCCGCAAGACATCAAACTTCAAGTATGTGTATGTCAAAGAATTCTAAGTGTTTACTTTGTTATTTCTTTAGGCAGAGCCTGTAGAGGGCCAGGTAGCCTCTAGAACTCATCCTCTCTTTAGAGGTGACATGTATGGTGAATGCCCCTACAGTCTATCTCTGTATAAGAAATAAGAAGTTTTCACATTTTCAGAGGTCACTTGGAGTGTATAACTCACATTTGAAATTATGGAAAATGGATACCTTGCACCCTTAAACAAGTACATTCCATTTTCAGATCAGATGGTATCAGAGCTCGGGTTGAGCATTTGTTTGTGCAAAAGGTGTTAAAGCAGTGCAAGAGATTGACTGTTTTATGTGTTGCAAATGGTTGCTTGAATAAGAAGGGGTTTTTTGTTTCACATTTGGTTAAAGCTTGTCATTTGATTGAAAGCTTTGAGAACTCTTATTTGGAAGTTTCTTTTGTTTAATTGACCATTTACATAATGTCAACTTCTTCCACAACTGAATTTTCCTCCTTCACAAAATTCTTCAATGATGACATGAAGAATGAGTTCATTAAGGTGAAGGACATGGTGCAGATTCTCATTGAGGATCAAAGAGAAAGTGTTAAGCTTCATGCACAATTTTTGGCTATGAAGGATGAGAAGGAAATAATTCTCCAAAGACTGCATGACATGGAGAAACAACTCCTTCAAGCTCAAGAAGCTTTGTCCAAGAAAATTCCTGAGGATGAGGTAAATCATTCAAACTTATCTTCAATTTCCTCAACTGAAAAGTGTGTTGGTTCTTTTGAAAAACATACAAGAGGTATGGAGTCCAAATTAATGTTTAAGATGGACTATCAAGAAGGCAAAGGTTTGGGCAAGCATGCAGAAGGCATGGCTGATCCTATTTCAGTTGTGGAGTGACCCAAGAATGTTGGTCTTGGATATGAACATTTTAATGGCGAAGAATTCAAATCCTTGAATGCATGTGATGCAAATTTAAAAAGAACCTTTATCCCAAGTTCTCAAATGAATATATGCCAAAATTGTTTTAAGGATGATTGCCACTGTTTTAAGCCTTCATTGCAGCAAGTAGAGGGTAAACATGTTTCTTATGGCGAGCATGCAAATGTAAACAATTTTCAAGACAAGCACAGTGATGAAAGTCTGAAAAGGAAAGTTTTCTCCTCTACTAGTTCATCTTCTCTCGAAGACAAAAAGGATGGACATTCTATGCAACAAAATAGGAAGTTTTGTTGCGCATTTTGTGGTGGATTTAACCATGTTGCTTCAAGATGATGGTTGAAAAAGAAAGCACACAGGAAGCAAAAGAGGCAAAGAAAACTTTCTCAGAAAGTGCTTGAAAGTTGCAAATTTTGTCAAAAGAAGGGACATCATGTTTCTCATTGTTGGACCTTGCATCCAACAAGTCGTCCAAAGCACATGCATCTTGAGGACAAAAACATTGGCGCAAGTGGATCTATGGGTTCCATTATCGATGTGGAAGATTCACATGAAGAACTGTTGCTGCAACAAAAATTGCCATTGAAGTGGCTTCATAAGAAGTGGATGGACTTCTTGACACAGTAAGACATACTCCTTTTGTACATACAAACTTTGGATGTATGCATGTTTTTTTATGTTGTTGCAAAATTTTCGCCATGAAGGTAAAAGATGAGTATGAGACTCACTATGTTTCAACTCTTGTCACCTACATGTGTTTTTATTGGGTTGTTGTACCTGTTTGTGTTAGAAAATAAGAGTTGAAGTTGCACCTGTACATAAATGTTGTAGGTGTGTTTATTGAACTATATATAGTTCATTGTTTTGATACATACATGTGTTTGTAAATGTATCTTGTTGTTTGTCGACTAGTGTCGCTTGTGAGCACACTTTTACATTGTCGATTGTGTCACATGTTTCATCAACTTGTGTCAATTGTACCACTTATGTTGTCGACTTGTGTCGATTGTGGTGCACATGTTTCATCGACTTGTGTCATTGTAGCACTTATGTTGTCGACTTGTGACGATTGTGGTGCACATGTTTTGTCGACTTGTGTCGGTTGTGTACACACTTGTTATGCTGATGGTTGAGTCCATTGTTCAGCATATTTCATGACAAATTGTTGTTGATGATTGTCTTGTTGCACAAGATGCCTTTGGTGTCATTTGGCGCAGAGAAGGAATTTGGTGCAAAGCAGTGCACAATCCCATGAGCTGGAAAAGCATGCAAGCAAAGAGGGCTCAAATTTCAGCATGGGTCTCTACTTCTTTTGAGAATTTTTTGCAGCAAGTATCCCAAGAGTTTGGGATGAGCATTTGCAATACATTCAGCATGCTATAGCCAGTAAAAGCCTTCTCATTCGGGAGGCAACTCTTCTTCGGGAGCAGAGGTACCATAGATGGGCATCGTGACAGTTGGCACGCCCACATGTTTAGAGGAATATTTAAGCTCATATATCAGCAAGTTTCATTGTTGGTTCCTGTAATTTTCAGTTTTTCTAGCGAACAAGCTTGGTCGGGATTCAACGAGTACTTGGCTTATGCAGCGAAAAGTCACCATGACGACAGTTGATAAGGCATGACATTTTGGCATGAGTATGCTCTTTTGGTTGAACGAAAGAGGATATTTCTATTCCTCAAGTGCTGTACAGTTCAGTTCAGAGATTTAGTAAGATTTTGGGGACCAAAAGCCTTCTCATTTGGGAGGTGTGATCAGGAGCTCAGGACCAAGTGTCGTAAAATGGTCAAAAATGAAAGTGCTAAGAACTAGTTTGAACCTAAAAAAATGGATAGAGCTCGTCTTCCTAATTCTAGTGCCACAAACAGTTCGAACAATGGTCGCCCTATGAGAAGGTTATGGAAAAAACAAAATCGCCCAATAACCCTTAATTTTTGAATTTTTTTCAAAAAAAAAAAATATTAAAAAAAAATTATTCCGTAGAATATTTTTTGGAATATTTTGTTTTTGGCAACCAATGATAGGCAGCCACATGGCAAGCCTCGGAGGCTGCCACGTGGCCCAGAGTGACGTCAGCAATATATGGGCGCATATTACAAAATTTTGTGGGCAGATGGAGTATTAAACCCCTGACCTACAATCCACAAGTGCCACGCCTTACCAACGCGTCACCGGGGTAACCTTCGTTTTATGTGGGGCGGAAATGTTTTATAAAATTTGGTTTTGTATTAGGGTGGGGCCCAAAGGGGGCTAGCCCCTAACAGCCAGCCCCCCATACCATGTGACCTTACGCCCAAAACCGTGGGCCGAGACCCTTAACTGCCGGGCACGAAATCCAACTACAAACTACCATTCCAAATTTTTGGTCACATGGGCGAAGTTAGCCGGAGGTTATGGCGGATTTAGCGGATTTGTTGGCGGTGGCACCAAATTTGGCGGCCACCCCATATTTGGCAGGCCTATCTGGTCGTAACTAAAAGTCTAACTGGAATTTTTCAAGGGCCACTGGTAGTTGGGATTAAATGGCCATAACTTTGGCTAGGAAAGTCCGTTTTGGACGAATTTGTTTTTGATTTTGGGTCTCTTAGACATTATGAAGCCATTGGAATAGGTTTCATAGCCTTCTGAGGTCGTTTGTAGGTGACTTGGCTTCGTGGAAGTTTCAGGAGCCACTAGGGCCAAATCAGTTTAGGAGCTGCATTGGGAATTGTGCAACCATTGAATGTGGAACGAAGGTCATTCCTGAAGGTTTTTAGAATTCTAAATCCATTTCTACAGCTCATTTTTCCTGTGGAGGCATTCTTCCCACTGTTTAGCTTCAAGGAAGCTTTCAGGGCCACTAGGGCCATTTCAGTGCTTGAGTTGTTTGTGGGCTATGTTCATCCATTTTTGGTGATTCAAAAGCCTATGTCTGCTATTTTCAACCTTCTAAGTCTATTGGAAGAGGTTTCAAAACCAATTGAGGTCATATTCACCTTGAAATTCTCCATGCAAGTTTAAAGGGCCACCAGGGCCAATTGGGGAAAGTACTATATCAGGTACAATTTCACTATTTAGTGCTTGGGAAAGAGCATGTTTAGCTAATTCCTATCTTCTGATTCTGTGTTTACAGTCAGATATGTCTTTTGAGACACTCATATTCTTGTATTAGCCTTTGTAGCATTTTTTATAAAAGAGGACAAGCCTAGTTGGAGAGGCTTGGTCCAGCAGATGTAGCCTAGAAGGGGTGAACTGCTTTATCATTTTGATGTCTTTATTTGCTGAAGATGATATGCTAAACAAAACTGA
>APFE030853510.1:0-15680 GCA_000404065.3 Pinus taeda | reverse complement strand
CCACGTCATTTTGTTTAGTGATGAGGTTCAATAGAGTATCATCGATGTCTTTGCAAGGTTCATAGTTTATCTTTGTCGTGCTTATTGGTCTTATTAGTTTTAACACACATTGAATATTTAAACTTTGATATAACAGAAAAAAATATTTTTTTCAAATCTGTGACCGTGAGAAATGATAGGAGTGTGAAGATCTAAGATAACCACTCGAGAGAGATGTAGAAAATATCGACAAAGAGACATAGTGTGCGCACGATTCAAGAGAAGGAAGAAAATGTTTGTGTCATATGAATCTTAATCTGTTGTTGATATTTTGTAGCCCTACACAGGAGTATTAGGAATGTAAACATCATTCCCAAGTATGCTTGGCCAGGTGTGCTATAAATGAAAGAAAATATAGTGAGTCCGTTAGTATCCTCCCACTATTCCTTGAATGAATATTGTTTGAGGAATGTTGTGACACAAGTCTTTGTAGGTAGGTGAAAAAAATGCAAGATTGATGGACAAGTGCTATATCTCGACTATTGAAAAGATGAAAATTTTGTTGAAATTTCTCCAATGCAATGAGTGAATGTTAGAATACCCTCCCAAACAAAAACTCAAGAACATAAAATAGAGATTACACATTTGTACAAAACCCTTTGAAAATACTCATCTAGTCATGGTGCTTGTTAGTGCCACCGAGGAGAGAGAATGTGTGTCAATTATAAAATCGGGATTGGTGTGGATGCTATTGGAATCATTGGAGACAAGTATTATGTTTGAAAGAAACAAAAATAGATGTTTCAGGACAAACTAGCAATCCATGAGCAATGTAGGAATTAATAACATGTTTCTTTTTTCCAATGTGATTATGGAATGCCATGGCCTCAAGTCAAAGGCCACCATGTTATCCTTCTTTCCATGGAAAAGTATGTGGAAAATGGAAGAAATGAGAGGAATAGTATTGTAGTGCAATTGATGGATGATTAGAAGGAAAAGAAAGGCATTTATAGCTAGAAAGCGCTGTAGGTATTGGATGTATGCCTTTTCTAATATTTTGTCTTCTAAGTTTGTACAAAAATAATTGAGATGTTGTAAGCTTGCAGATGGCTATATGTGCTCTTGCATTTGCATGTGAGATAAATGAGGTGGCCTCTTCAAAGATAAGGTGATGAAAGGTAGGGAGGAAAGGCAAAAGGTTATGTATGAAGTGCCTCTTAAAACATGGTTAGTTTATTAGATCAATTGGAGCTTGTTAGCATTTTCAATAGTGATATTGATAGACAACAAGTTAGTTTGCTCATAATATTTTTTAGCATTTGTAAAAGAAACACATTGAGAGAAATGAACTAATGTGCAAGTGAAAAGTTATTTGGAATTGAATAGTAGGAGATAAACTTGATGATGCAAACAAATATTCCTAGTATATGCAAGTCTCTAGAAAAAAAAATGGAATGCACCAATATAACATTAAGCTATTCTATTAAACCAACCCTTTTGTATGGTACATTATATTTTTTTACATAGTAATATTCTTAAAAATAAATAAAGGAGCTTTTTTACATTTAACATATTCATAAACAAAAAAATAATAATAATTAAAAAAATTAGAAAATTAATATCAAAACCTGATTTTCAATGATAAAATTAATTAATTAATATATATATGAATGAGTGGAGAGAGATGTTGATAAATTTAGATTTCAAATTCAACGGCCACATCTCAAAATATATATTTGATTAGAGTGATGAACCGACTCACGTGGTACCAACTTGTGGGATCCCAAAATCTTTAAACTTATAAAATGAAAACCCTAAAACATAAATATCCCATCCGATACCCCATCCCATCCCATCCGATATGGATATATTTAGTATAATCCGGCGGCATTTGTGAGGTTGTGCAGGTGAAGCGAGGCGAGGTTGGGCATCCTGTCCTTATGGCAGGAAATAAATGCACAGAGGAGCCCGGGATTTGAGAGGAGAGAGGCATTTGAGTTTTCCACCTTCGCTTCCGTGATTATGCTTTCACATCTTGGTACTGTTCTTGGATTATGCCTTTACCGTGGAGCTTCACAATCCGCGGATCCATACTAGTGCCTGGAATTTAGTTTGTGAGTTGGCTGACCAGGAAATTGGACATGCCTGGGCCTTTTAGGTTGCAGAAAAATTCAGAGTTAAATTTGTTAAATGATTTCATCTGTTTTCTGGTTTTCTTGTTTTGTTTTTCAACCATGGCCATGCTTAATCGAATAATTTTTCATGTGCATATTTTTTTCCATGAGTTTTTGGTTTTTCTTTTATTTTTGAATTTTTGTTTTGGCTTGGTTTTTGTTTTCTTTTTTGGGTCTCTGGAGAGGGAGAGAAAATGGGCTCCAGTGGGGGCTAGGAAGGAGAGGAGGTTCGCTCTAGTTGCTTGGGGCTAGGAGGGAGGATGATGTTAAAAAGAAGAGAAGAGTACATGGGATCCTACAGGTATGCATTTTTTTATTTTTTATTTATATTTTGGGATGGCTTTGTAATGGAAGTTCTGAATTAATTGAATTATGTGTGAGCTTCCAACATTTTATTATGCATATTTGTTTTCTTAATACTCCCTGTTGTGACTTTGTGTTTGGGCATGGAGTACAAAGGCAGAATTGCAGATTCAACTAATAATTGTAGAATGCATGCTATGAGTTTTGCTATTGCAGGTAAAAGTTTAAATTATGGCTTTCCTAATTAACAATTTATTCATAAATAAAAGGGACTAAAGTTTAAATACATCAAAATTTTCCCTGTATTCCAAACTCCATGTAAAGATAGACTCAATTTAATGAATTCATTATCTCTGATCCCTTGGATTTCTAAGACTGTGTCCAAGAGTCGGGGATAATCGTAATCCAAGACTGTGTTTAAGGGTTGGGATAATCGTCCAGGCTTCTTTTCATTCCATGTTATTGGATAGTTACATGCTTATTTTCTTTTATAATGTTCATTTTTAATAGAGCAGGGTTATATTTTTGAGTATGCGTTTGTTTTGTTTTTGGTTTTAGTTGGAACCCATAAAATTTAGATCTATGAAAACCTTTTTAAAAAAAATTGGGGTTTATCGTGTAAAATCTAGATCTATGAAATCCTTTTTAAAAGAATTAGGGTTTATCAAGATTCATTCGTTCTCCCACACTGGGAGGCTTCTATTTCAAAGATATAGTCTCACACAACCCCAGTTGGGATAGCTATGCAAACAAATACTTGCGTGAGGGTCAGCGCCCTTGATTACTTCAAGGCAGTGCGCCCAGCACAGGTAGGTAAATATAGAGGCCTACGGCGGGGAACGAACTAGTTTGTTATAATAGCTTGTGGTAACAAGGGCTGTTAGTTTGTTATTTATTATATGCCTAGTTAGACTTACCTGGTCACCCCTATGGTTTTCCGAACACATTCCTTAGAGGGCCCTAAAAAAATTCAGAGCTCATTCCTCACTATAGTTTTCAGAACACATTCCTCACAGGGCCCTAAAAAATTTAGAGGTCATTCCTCACGTGGTCCTCAAAAATAATGCAGGTGAGGTGGGTGGTAAATGTTAAGGGTCGTTACTTGCATCTTCGTGTTGAATTGCAGCCCTGTTCCGGATTTTGCTTTGTTCTTGCCTGTACTACCCAGGGTTGCTCAAGGTCTTCTCAGGGGGCCAAGCTTCTGGGTTGGCAATAGGTCTTGTGATTTGTGCTTATGAGTAGTTGAGGGTAGGCTCTTAGAAATGGTGTCATGCAGGTTTACCATTTCTTATTCCCTCTTGATCAATCTACTATGAACATTTTTGTGGCTATAATAACTCATATAAGGGTGTTTTTATTACCAAACATTTTTGTGGCAGCTGCTCATATTAGCTTGTTTTTTTATTTCAGGCTGAGAGATTGCAGCCCAACTAATGGAATTGAAATGGTAAGGATGTTCATGTCAAGTGAATTAAATTGAAATCATAACAGCATTCCTTATCAAAATTCTTTGGAAAGCTAATAGAGTAGATGTCAATTGCAAAACATATGCCAACAAATGTTTTTGCTATGTTGTAACTTTGAATGTCAAATGTTATGCTATAGTTGTTGTTGTGGTGTGTATAGGGCAATACACTTAACAGTCTCTATTTCAGTTTATTTAACTATTCAAAAAATGATGTTTGAAAAACACACACTTTTATTGAATTCATGTGATATTTAATTTCTACTTTAGTTTTATCAAAATAATTCAAGTACTTTTCATGTTCTACCAAAATAAGCTCAAAAAAAGTTGTGTTTCATTAATGGTATGTTAAACAATAAATTTTTGAAGAACATGTGATTTTTGTATGAGATTTTCAAATATAATGTCCAATTTTTATTTTAATATATTATAATGATGAGTTTTAGATGGGTAATTTGTATTTCAAATTAATTTACATCCATTTTCACATCATTGTATGATATATAATTGTAAATTGAACTATACTATTATGAAGAGTTTCCCCCCCTTCTTTTTTTCTTTTATATGGGAAGATTGTTTTAATTTTTAATTGTAATGATCCTTGTTTTTTTTTTTTGATGCATTTTTTGTGTTTCAAGTTAATATAAATACATATTGAATTTTTTTATCCTCTAGACATGCATTTTTAAATTTATTTTGTATTTTATAATATCTTATTTTACAAATCTTTGGGATTTCCATCAAATATTTAAATGACAAATTTTCAACTAATTTATATCTATAATATGATGTATTTTAAATTAATTTAAGAGCTTACATTTTAAAACTTAATAGTGTATTTTATTTTCCATGTTACAACTACATGTTAAAATTCCATATAATTAATGATAATGAACTCTCAAAAGTTGAACATTTATAGAAACACTTTTGACATTTTCATAATTGCTTTTAAAGGTTTTTGCCCTTTGTTTCGTATTTAATTTTGAGTTTCACATTTTAAAATTTGATGCTTGTAGGCACATATTTATATATATCAATAGCATTTAAAATTGTGTGTTTGATTAAGATGTACATCTAAATTACAAAACTAGTAAAAATTAAATATCTTAAAGAAAGTAATTTTTTTATTTTTAATTCTTTATATAAACAAAAACCTTTTATTTATATGTTTTGTTATATTTAGTGTTTTATTTTGTACGATTTTAATGTTTTAATTAAATGTTGTGTTGTTCGTATTTGGTTATAGGTGTAACTTTTTAGTTTAAAATAATGTAAGTACTTGGAAATTTGATGTTTGACAGAGAAGTGAATGTTTAAAAAAATGGTGTATTGTGTTTGTATGATGTTGTAATTTTATATTATATATTAAAACTATGTTAGTTTATTAAAAGAATGTGTGAATTTTAGTTGAATTTTCAATTAATTCTGTTGTGATTTTGTATTGTATATTGTGTATTTTTAATTAATTTAAATAAGTGTAATTTAAATAAGTGTATAGAGTTTGTGCATTTTAAAATGATTTAAATATATTGAAATTCAATAAATGTATTTGATTGTATCACATTTAAATTTTATAATTTTAAATTGCATATTATGCCATGCCCTCACCAAGGAGATTTTTCATGAAATATCTAGATATAATAAATTGACAATTTATGTTTTACAATACTATAAGATAATGAAATTACTTGGAAATTTGATGTTTGAGAGACATGGACCCTTTAAACAAAAAAAAATTAGTGTTTGTATGATATTATAATTTTATATTGTATATTAGACTATATTTGTTTATAAAAAAAGGATGTGTCATTTTTTCTTGAAATGTTTAAATTTTTAATGAATGGTGTTGCTATTTTTGTAGGGGATATTATATATATTTTGAATTAAATTGAATAGTTGTGTGAAATTTGTGTATTTTAAAATAATTTAAATACACATTGAAATTCCATGTTTGGGGGAGTGAGTTGTTAATTAAAATGTGTTTTGATTTTATGACATTTAATTCTATAATTTTAAATTGCATATCCACCTATACTTTAAGTGGTACTTTAAGATTTTTACTGAAATGTTTAGATATAATTAAAAAAAATGTGTATTGTGTTTGTATTGTATTATAATTTTACATTGTATGTTAAACTATATTTGTTTATAAAAAAAAAATGTGGAATATTTTCTTAGAATGTTCAAATTTTTAATTAATTCTCTTGTTATTTATGTGTGGAGTATTAATTGTATTTTGAATTAATTTGATTACTCTTGTAAAATCTTTGTATTTTAAAATAATTTTTGAAAGATGATGTTTCGGTAAAGTGACTTGTAAAAAAAAATTGTATTTGATTGTATGACATTTAATTGTATAATTTTAAATTGCATATCCAACTATCTTTTCCCCAATAATTTCTCTTCTTTCCATTAAATGTTTACATATAATAACTCTTTGTTCCACAATAGTTTAAAATAATGACAGTACTGGGAAATTTGATGTTTTAGACCCATAAGAGGTGGAGTATTAATTGTATTCTGAATTAATTTGATTACTTGTGTAAAATCTGTGTATTTTAAAATAATTTTTGAAAGATGATGTTTTGATAAAGTGACTTGTAAAAAAAAAATTGTATTTGATTGTATGACATTTAATTGTATAATTTTAAATTGCATATTCAACTATCTTTTCCCCAATAATTTCTCTTCTTTCCATTAAATGTTTACATATAATAGCTCTTTGTTCCACAATAGTTTAAAATAATGAGAGTACCTGGAAATTTGATGTTTTAGACCCATAAGATTTAAAAATTTTGTATTGTGTTTGTATGATATTATAATTTGATATTGTATATTAAACTATATGTTTTAAAAAAAAATGCTCGATTTTTTTTTGAAATGTTTAAATTTTTAATTAATTCTCTAGTGATTTTTTTATGTCATCTTATATGTATTTTGAATTAATTTCAACTTAAAGTTTAAAATACATTGAAATTTTATGTTTTGGGGGATCGAATTGTGAAAAAAAAGTTTAGATATAATAAATTAGCAATGTGTGTTTTACAAATGTTTAAAATAATGCAATTACTTGGAATTTAGAGAAATGAACATTTAAAAAAATTGTATTGTATTTGTATGATATCATGATTTTTATTGTATATTAAACTACTTTTGTTTATAAAAAGAATGGGTGAATTTTTCTTCAAATGTTTAAAGTTTTAATTTATTGTACTCTCATTTTTGTATGCTATATTATATTTACTTTGAATTAATTTGAATACACTTGTGTAGGATTTGTGTATTTTAAAATAATACAAATAAATTGAAATTTGATGTTTTTGGGAGTGACTTGTAAAAAACAAAAATTCATTTGATTGTATGACATTCAATTCTATAATTTAAAATTACATATTCATTTATGCTTACCCCAATAGTTTCGGATCTTTTCATGAAATTTTTAGATACAATAAATTATTGCTTTCTATTTTACAATAGTTTAGATTAATGTAAGTACATAGAAATTTGATGTTTGAAAGACTTAAAATTTTAAAAATTTGTATTTTATTTGTATGATATTATAAGTTTATATTGTGTATTTCACTGTATTTCTTTATAATAAGGAAATGTGTGAGTTTTTATTGACATGTTTTAATTTTTAATTAATTTTGTGGGGGAGTCTTGTATTCTATATTATATGTGTTTTGAATTAAGTTGAATACATGTGTTTAGAATTTGTGTATTTTAAAATAATTTAAATACATTGAAATTTGATGTGTAAGGGAGTGACTAGAAAATAAAATAAAAATGTATTTGATTGTGACACATTTAATTCTATACTTTTAAATTGATGCTTTCTCGAATGCTTTCCCTTTTTTCATGAAATTTTTAGATATAATAAATGTATAATTTGATTTTTTTTTTAATTAAAATTATTTGTTTGTACATATTAATGACCATTGTTTTATCCCCTCATGGAGGTGGATATCAAGAGTAACCATAAGGTTGGGAGGCGGATATCAAGAGTAACCATAAGGTTGGGAGGCTAGCTCACCACCTCATTGCTTCATATCTCAATTCAAGAGGGTTGGTGGGGTGGCCAACCCACCCTATTCACCATACATGTGAGCATTTGTGGTTAAGTTGAAGAATATGGAAAGTCTTCACTCTAGTCTCTATCAACTTGTTTTATGACGTCTTACATACTTCCCTCCTAATAGGTGGGACTATTTGTGGGGTCTTGCAACATCGAGGGGTTTGTGCACAACAAATTTCATGTAGCCATTAGGAATTGGTTTGGTTTTGTTTGTTCTTTGGACTAGTCTATGGATTAGTAGTTTGGTGCTAGAAATGGCCAATTAATGGGTAACTTTAGAGACTTCTCATTGAAAATTGTGGCTTCCTCTAGAGTTGGTGTTGTTGTTGTTGTTTTTAGGTGGCCCTCTTCGAGTTTGGAGTTAGTGAATATAACTATCCTTTTAGTGCACACATTTCTATTGGTATTGATTTTAGTGCTTTACTCCTTGTATTACCCTTCCTTTTGGCCTCCTCCACAGTGTTAATTTGTGTTGTCCTTACAACATTTAGATATCCCCCCCAATATTTGTGATGATATTGGCCATCTCTCTACCCTTAATTTTGAAAGTAGAAGTTTCTTATTAAAATCTAATTTTATCGTAAGCTTGTAAGTAATATATAGTTGAATTTGTTTATTTTTTTAAAGTGAAGTTATAGAGATTTGTGTTAAAAAAAATACATATTGTAAGGCCAAAACCTTTACATTTTCCACTCTTCCTTATGCTTTTGAGATTGACCACAGCCCCAACCCTCCAACTAGTTCCCCATCAATCAAATACTTCAATCCCTTCCCACCTAAATATTCTTCACAAAAACCCCAAACTATCAACATATTTACATTCCATTTTCCCTTGTATTTCTATTTTGATCTAGAATGAATTCTTGTGTTTCTTGGAGAATTATTTTTTTTCTTCCTTTCTTCCCAACTGGAATGCAACGGACATTTTCTGCAAATTCCCTAGTGGTTCTTCCTTAAATGCAAGGTACTTTTAGGTATTTTTTTTCAAATATTTCCCCTCCGCCTTATGTGCTGGATAATTTTCATTTTCACCAAGACAGGTAATCCATTCTCCACGAGGGGTTTTTTGTTTTTCTACGAAAGTTTCATTCAAGGAATCCTCACTAGCAAGTGGAGGATCCACATTGGCAAGCAAATTTCGGTTCTTAAATTTTTTTGGGGCCACTTCATTTTCTTGCACTCAATGTGCTTCTTTCATGTCTTCTCGTTCTTTCTTTCTCTCAAGGTCTTCTTCTTTAAATATCATATGGTGGTAACCTTGTGCACCTTCCCACCATTTGGGCCTTTGGGGTTTTTTTTCTTTATTCCGAGGATTCTTGGGGCAATTTTTAATTACATGTGGTGTTTCATAGCATTCTCTACATCGAAATGAGATGTTCCCATAATCGAGCTTTTGGAACCAAACATGGTTTGGAGCCATCAAATAAAGCTCTCCCCTAAAAACCCTTGTTGAATTCCATCCCCACACAAATTCTAGCTTTGCATTTTTGTTTTTTATTTTTATTTTTATTTTATTTTTATTTTTTTAAAGTAGGCTAATTTCTATTATAGTACAAAAAACAAAATTACAGAGAGGCGAACCTCGGACTGCATCCTTTTGCAGTGATGGGATTTACATCAGTATGTGCCATGACTTGCTTGCCTGTAACAAAACCTAACAGAGAAGAACATAGAGCAGAAATCCATCTATAATCCAGAGTACAGAGATATAGTTTAGCCGCGAAGGCGTTGACCGACACTGTATAATAAACCCGAGACTTAGAAACCACCATTGACATAGTAGGTAGAAGCATAAAAAGAAACCAGAGGCTGTGCATCCATTTCTGGTGCATCAGCTTTACATATCAGAAGAGAGAGGAAGAAGCCATTGAACCCCAAAAGACAGAGCCAACCTTGAAGACTAGAAACCCAGTGATGATGATCAGTCGTCCACCGAGGTTGAAGGAATTTCTTCCACCACCCGGCAGGAGTATGGGTCTGGCTCGCTTGAGTCGGTGTGGGGTGCATCATCCTCCGCTGGTGCACTTGGGCCTGCCCCTGCATCCACTGAAGATTTTGCTGCTTTGTGCGTCTCTGGTTCAGGAGCGGGAGGTTGAAGTGCTGGCAGCAGGGGAGGCTGGTTCGGAGGCGGAGTTGGCGGAGAGGGAGGCTGGTTTTCCGCAGAAGGACCGTGAGCTTCATGTTCACACTTCTCAATCTTGAAGGATACATAAAAAGTATCTGAGTCCAGGAGAACAGGGAAGCTAAAGCGGGAAGAGGGGTGAAAACTGTGCTGACAGGGCCTGGACTGGGCAGACCCAGGGCGTCTTCCTCTGCGACGACGGGCGCTGTTGGCGTCATCGGATAGGGAGTCTGTGGAGCGAGGGACAGAGGTTCGGCTTCTCCCACCTCTCGACCCAGCGCGTCTGCAACTGGCGCGTAAACGTTCTGGCGACATCGCAATGAGGGGAGGGAGGGGAGATGAACGGACGGAGGCCCAAAAGAACAGGAGTGCTCGGGAGCTGAGGAGGTCCACTTAACACGGAGAATGTCAAACGGGGGCACGAGAAGCAGTTGGAAGGGGATGAGAAACAGAAGATGCAGCACCCAGCACGCAGGCCAGGATTTGCTTGGGGAGCTAGTAGAGTCGACGAGCTCCGGCAATGCTGCAGCCTCTCGGCTCAGGTAATGAAGCACGGAGAGCGGAGAGGGATTAACAGTGGACAGGGGGTTAACCTCTGAGCTGCCGGCAATGGAGACCTGCCACATTACAGGCACACAGTAAAATCAGAAAAGCCAAATGCAGATCAATACCTTGCCTTGAAGACCAGGTTTATAATGACGATGCCAACGGCGAGCCATGTGCGAGCCAGCTTCTGCAATGAATACCCAAGGTAGCAGAGGATTTGGTCTGATGCGAGGAGGAGATGCCTTAAACACCTTCGCGCGATGGTGGAATGATCCCGAAGCTCTCACCTGCCGGCATCTTAAATGCATGGTACTCGTGGCCGGTTTGGGCTGCCACTTGCCCAGTGGACAGCCCACCGCCACCCTTTTAACGTCGTCTAACACCCCCATCCGGGGTGTTTTTTATTTTTATTAATAGGACGGCCACGATAGAATTTTCCCACCACGTTAGCAATGGAGGAAAGCTATGTGTGACTCCAAAAATCCAAGGAAAGGTTCGACATTCTTATCGAGACTAGGGTGGAAGAAATTTATTTTGTAAAAGGATCGAAAGTGGAACACCATTGCTGAATGGAGAGGCTAGTGCTCCCCCAAAACCATCTTCGAGCTTCACATGCAGCCTTCTTGTCTCCAATCATTTCAAAAACCAACGAGTGAAGAAACCTCGTGCCATAAAGTAAATATTCAACTCGTCCGTCGAAAGGGGATTCCATGTCTTAGAGACCCATTTAGGGAGATCGAAAAGGAGGGACAATAACCCATAAAACCTGCAAACCAAACCATTCCTCGAAAAATACTTTTTGTAGAAATTTTACCTGTAGAACAAACCGATATATGCAATGTCCTAAAGCATAATACTTGTTCTACTTCTACAAAACATTAAGCGGAAGCATAATAGAATTCATGAGCAACATTAAGCAGAAACACGCATAACTCATCAAGAAAAATAATCACACATTAACACAAGATATATCGAGGGGAAAGCACCAGCATAAAACCCCAACCATTTATTATCCATCAAGTGGAAATCCTCTTCAACATACAAAAAGAATTAGCTCAATAGCTATCCTGCGCTCTCTATACTCTCATGATCTTCAATGAGAAGATGAAAATAATGGACTACCTAGGCCTCAATATATAGGCCACAAGTCCTCCAATCTCCTATAATAGATCCTTCTCCATGCAAGGAATACTTACTAGAAATATCCAAGCATATGATAGTACACTGTCCCACATCTGATCTCAGCTGGGTCTCTGACAGAAATGACATGCAACAGTTACCTATGAGTGAATCCTGAATTATCTAAAATAATAGTTGTCACATGCATGCAAACATGAACAAACTATATTTTATTATTTTAATACCCTGTTAAAATAATCTAATTGGACTTGACTAGTTAGAACTAAGTCCACTGATTCTCTCATTATAGAACTCATACTTCCTCAATCAGTGGAAGAAATTAAGGATAAATTCCTAAATTTGTGGGACAACTCATGTGCATCCTCACAAAGACTTCAAATTCGAATTTCCTTAACTAATTAACTCAACTAAATTAATTAATTAATATTTCCTACTGCTGTTAAGACCATAATTAATTTTACCTCCTATAGATAGATTAGGGACTGTTATAAATAGGAAGGGACCCAGAAATGCTATTTTTAGCAAGTCTATTTTTAGCACATTCTAAATTGAACATTTCTTGGTGCACATTTTTCAACACTTTTCAGAGTCTAAAGCTTCCTCGTCGAGAAGAATGTAAAGGGAAAACTTATCTTGTATGAAATTCGAGAAGAGATAGCTTGATTTTTAACCGTACATACAAAAGAAAATATGTATTTGCCAAATCACGAGGATTCACCATTGAACTATCTCGAGAAAATCCATGCAAATAGAGCAAATATTGGGCGGCTACGGTTTTGGGTGAAACCCTAGCCGCCGCAATGGATTCGAGAGCTCTTTCCATCTCGAAAGATATATGAATATGATTATAGACAATATGTTCCTTTCCCTAATTAAATTCGTTTTTTAATATATGATAATGATGATTTTATTTGTTTTCGTGATAAGATTCAAAAATAGTTAGTTTATTTTGTTTGTGTGATTTTATATTATATAAAATATATATCAATAAAGATAGAGATGTGATCCTTTGACTTATGTTTGATTTTCAAAATTTAAAATAGATTATATATAACCTATTTAAAGTAAGCGATATTTAACAAGAGGTAGTTTTAATTTCTCTATTTATGTTTGAGGGACTTTTATTTACTTGTGTTTATGAAAAATGCATGAAGTAAATGAGATGTATGGTAAAATTGAAGTAGCGCAATATTTTAAATACGTGTATAGTAGTAAAATGATTGACGTAAAAATTCACATTTATATGTATCTATATTTGTGCTAACATCACGATTTTTTTATTTTTTATTTTTTATTTTGTCAGGTGAGATGTATTACCACAAATTAAAGCTTTTACATCATACACATCTTTCTAGTCTCTTGACACAGAGACTCGACCATACCCAAAATAGTTCCCTATAGAGGGCCATATGTGAGCGACCATATCTCACATAACTAGACTTAAACATAAAAACATCTAAATGTTGCTCTATATTATCATGTCCATGAACACTAGATAGAGGGATTTTGTACTTTGCGTAAACAAACATCATAAACTTAGGAAGCGGGACGAGAGTTCGATCCATCTTTGGGAATAGGATATGTTGGTGTAGCCGGGGGTCTTAGTGTTGGTGGTTGAATCACAAGATGTGTTCCGATCTGTGCCAGCCTCGTGGTGATTGATTTCAACCTGCAATTAGAATGTGTGAGGTGGCAACGCATAAGATCGAGCTTCTATAGCAGATCCCTCCTTACATCTTGATTATCGAGGAGTTCGTGGCCCATAAGGAATTTCATTTGCCAATGGAGGTTAATCACTTGCATCTACTCATTCCCTCTCCTATTTGATTTCCTTGTATCTCTAATCCAACTATCCCACTGAGCCCTCACTTCTGTGTCAAAAAGAGACCTTCTCTGAGAGGATGCCTCACTTTCCAATATCGATAGTTCCTCCTCAATATCCTCAGTGATTTATTCAAGGAAGTCACCTACAAACACAACAACCCTATTTTGAAGCTGGGAATTACCACCATAGGCTCTTCCCTTGTGATAGCTTGAGCCTCTCATGCGTCTTCTTCTCTCATGTGGCATAGTGAGAAATCCTCCAATCCTCTGATCATTCCAATGTCCATTATACTTTACCTTACATTCTATCTTGCTGTGAGAAAAGAAATCGTGTGCTCCTTCGAAGAGAGGATAACCACGTAAGGGAAATTTTGGTTATAACCCTAAATGTTTCACAATAGCAGAGGAAACTATGAAAAATGCAGGAAGAACAACTCTCAATGCCGCACTTTTTCTTTCAAACGTGGTTAGGGAATTCCCCGCCCTTGAATCAAACTCTACCACGTTATAATTAATTCCATAGAAACGCATGTGGGATTGGAAGAAAAGCGATGATAAGTATTGTAGCATGATTGATTGATGACGAGAGTAAAGAGAAAGGCGCTTATCTCTAGAAAGAGTTTTAGTTATTGGATGTCTACCTTTTTTGATATTTTTTCTTGTAAGTTTGTACAAAAGAAATCCAAATGTTATAGATGTGGATAGATTTCTCTGCGTGCTATTAAACTATAAACGACTTGTTGTCTTTAGAGATAAGGATGTGAAAAACGGGACTTGTGGGAAATTGCACGCTAGATAGTAAATGCACAAGGCTATATATGAAGTTTCCTTTGAAAACATGGCTGGATTGTTGGACCAAATGCAACTTCTTAGGATTTTCAATGATACTGTTAGTGAATATGTTGTTTGCGCTTTCAATTTTTTATGCCATTTGTAAAGGAAACACCTTAAGCTTAGCCAACGAATGTGTAAGTGGAAATTTTGTTGGAATGTGGGTTGGATCCATACATTAACACACCACTGAAGTGAGCTCGAAAACATGGGAAGTGAATTAGAGAGAGGGAGAGAGTCTTGGACCATGCTCTAGATAATGCAGGAGCACCTCGTTGAAGGGGATCATCATGATAGAGGGTCATTTGGTCTCTGAGAGTATTGAGGAGGAAATTTCAAGTGAACACTTTAATTTCATTTATTTTATTATTTTAATTTCTTAAAGTAGTAGTATTTAGGAAGATAAAAGTTGAATTAAATGAACTCTTGTAGTTAACTGTTTTGATTTATCATGTTATCCTTAACAAATCATAGCATAGGAAAAATAAACAATTTTAAAAATGAAAACAAGCCATTGAATGTAACTAACAGCAATTAAGAGAAAGTGTTTTCCAAAATCATTTAAAAGGAGACATAATGCATTGTAACACGTTCGAATTTTGGAAAGAGAAAAATAATAGAAATCTCCTAGCACACAGAAGTTATATTTGACATCCCACAGCTGTCCATCTACAGTGTTTTATGTTAATTTGCTTAACACAGTAAACACAAAATATTTTATTTCTATTCTACAGAACATACGTGTTTTTTCTATTTGCATTATCTTAACAGGACGATACACAACAAGAAAAGCCATGTTTTAAGACACCGATGACAAGAGCAAGCAAATAAACCAAGTTAACAAGGAGCGACCCTACGCCGGTTTTGTCAGCACTAGACACAGTATAAGCGAGGGTCTCCAATACAAACCCACCTGCAATAATCCACCAAAACAGAGTGTCACCGTTGCCTGGAAGGAAAGAAAGAATCGAGACATTCTTCAAATATGGCGGGCAACGAGGATTGCCTTTACATTGTTCAAAATTAAATACCAAACAAAGGGCTAAAAATTTTAAAAGCAATTATAAAAATGTCAAAAGTGTTTGATAAATGTTCAAATTTTGAAAGTAAATTATAATTAAATATACTAAATTTTAAGGAGTATTTGTACATACTTGTCAAAAATCAAAAATTAATTTGAAATTCCATTTTCTCATTGGCATTAACATATATCCAAACTTG
>APFE030853503.1:43708-73559 GCA_000404065.3 Pinus taeda | reverse complement strand
TTTAAGAGGAGCTTTCCCAGACTATAAATGCAACAGCTGGATTTATCCTATCACAAGATAAGCTACTTGTTTGGTTTTGTAGTCTTGGAGAGTTAATTACTCTCCTACTCCAAGACACTAGCCTGATCTATATTGGTGCTTCAGAGCCCTAGTGAAAGAAAAATTGCTAAGTTGATTTTACTTTAACCGTTAATTTTATGGCTTTTCTTTAAGACAAAAAGGTAGTGGAGATGAAACTGATGGTGTGTAGACTCGACTCAAATCCACTAAAAAGATGCACCTAGGATGATTTAGACTACTTTTCTTTTTCAATGAAATCCCTAGCTAAGAGAGTTGGAGAATGCAAACTTTGATAAAAGCAACTTTCTTAACAGATAATCAAAGAAACAATCTCTTTATCTTTCCAAGCATACAACACATGACCACTCATTACTTGCACGAAAATTCCTTTTTCTTTCAAATACTTCAAACGCTACTTAAAACAAACTTTGCAAAGGAGATGTTTTTGTATTTTTCCTATTTAACAAAGCATATAAAACTATTTTAACAAAAGCGATTTCAAAATTTAGAAAAGTCTATGAAAAACTCACTCAAAAGCAAATCAAAAGGAAATTTACCTAAAAGCAAATCTAAAGATGTAAAAGCCTACTAAGATGATTCCAAATTGTTTTACTCGGTAACAATCAAACCAAGGACCAGTTCATGCAGAATCATAAACCAGTCAAAAACAAAAATCAAATTCTTTTGTTCTTTTCTTAAGAATGAAATTCACAGCTTCAATCAACAAGCTTCTTCGAAATTCCGCAAAGAGACAACACAAAGGTAGGTTGCTCACATAGGTAGATTTTATGACAGGTCCGACTCCTAAGAAGACTGACAAAACCAGAGAGATGCAAGGTTTCACAACTTCTAAAGTCAAAGTCACAGGACCAATGCAAAAATCAAACACTAGGGCTAGAACTTCTATGAATTTCACTAAAACTCTTGACGCTAACGAAACAAGTTCAGGTGAAGATCTCTGACAGATAACCAGTGGATTTGGGCAGTGAAAACTAATGAAAGAAAAAATCTAAGGGAAAAAATGGAAAAAATGGAAAATTCTCAATTTTTGATAGGGTACGCAGGCAGCCTGTTTGCACAGGTGCATGCACACTCTGTGTACAAAGTTGCAGTGCGTACAGGTACGCACTACTGAAAAATCAAGAAAAACTAAAATCTAACTTAACTCTAAGCTAGCCAACCCAAATACACAGTCAAGCAGCCAAAAACCAAAAAAGAAATGACTCTTTTCAGATCAAAGTGTCACACAAAGGAAAAATCATTCACATTAATGGAGTCCCCAGCGGAGTCGCCAATTTGTCATGTGGAAAGAGTTAATCTTGCGGACAAAAACAACCTCCCTAGAAGCCTAAGACTTTCTAGTGACAAACAAGACAATTAAGAGCAATCCTTCTCTAAACATGCATTTACCATACAAGAAATCAAGTGTTTAGATCCTACCTATAGTCCAACATTGTTGTAGTAGTCCAGCCTCGTCGATCTGGATGAGCTCCTCCTTCACTTCGAAGCCTGCATTCACTAACAATCAAACGATTAAATAGCACCTGAATATCTCATAAAATAAAACATATTCAACATACAGACCAAGGAGTATATGAAACAACTCATTAATAACAAATTGTTGAGAAGAATGAACTTATTTGTATTAATAGGAAACAAAAGAAACCATTACAACCTGAGCCTTGGTGTTGTGCAGGTCCCTCCCAGGGTCCAGCAAGAGTTTTCCTTTACTTTGATAAGCTCACCCACTTCCAATGAAACAAGAAAGGATGGGAATCTCTCCTCACAAGCTTCTACAAGGAAGTCCTAATTCCAGCAGCATCTACCCTTTGGAATATTCAGCTTTCAACCTCCCTCCTTCTGGCCCAATTCCTATATTTATAATGCTCTAGAGAAAGTTAATCAGGTCCACCATCAATGGGATAAGCCCCTCTTTGGATGGGGTAGCTCCCCTCTTGATGGGATAAGTTCCTCTTTCATAGGGATACATGAACCATCTGGAGGCGCTCAATACACATCAAACAATCTTCTAGAATGCTCTAGAAATGACCACAAGTAACTTTTTTATGATGAAACTCATGCCTTTTGACCTTTACAGGAGTACGCACGTACCCCTTTACATACAGAGCGTACAGGTACACAGGTATTGTGAACTTGGGATGCGTACACGTAGGTAAGGTAGAGAGAAACTGCGTACCCAGAGATAAACATGTTTTTCAAAGACTTTCTCTCTTTTTTGAAGTTTGACATGGAGAGCAGAGGTATGAGGCTTGCCAAGGAGGATAGTATGACTGTTGATGGAGCCATACTAACTGCAGATAGTCATGGTGACAAATTTTAGTGTAACAGTGCCTTAATAAGGTTATAGCCTATTGCAAGTGGGTACTTACACATTTTCAAGGTTGGTTTGTCAATCAGGTTGTAGCCTACTGTAAGTAGTTGTTTTGGCATCTTAGCGGTGGGTACCTCCAATAGGTTGATGCTTGCAAATCTATGTAATGAATTGAATAAGAAGAAGAAAATGAATTTGTAGTTTTATCCCGCAAGGATTTCCATGTAAAATCATGTGCCCCCTTTTGTTGATGTGATGATGACTTCTTAATGCATGGTTTCATTTGTTGTTGTGATGAAATTTATTATGATACGTTGTTTCATAGTTAATTATTGATGAAACATGTTAAAATTAAAAGTTTGTTGTTGCACTGATTCATGCCCCCCTCCCCCCTCCGAGTGTAATCTTTGATCTAACATGTGGTATTAGAGTGGTTTCCTTTAGAAATAGTTAATTAATGGAAGGTTGGTTTTAGGAAAGATGGCCATCAAGGAAAATTTTAGGGGCTAATATTTGCAACTGGGCTAATTTTCCATGCCTTTTCCAAAAAAAATATTCTCTAATTTCCATTTTTTTCTAAAAGTTATTCGCCCAAATTTATAGTATAAAATTATTTTACTATAAAATTCGCCAAAATTTAATATAGAGTTTGCATAAAATTATTAGAAATTTGAATATTTTTATAAAAAGATCGCTAAACATTTTACATATTACATATTATGAACTAGTGAGATTGCGCCAAGCTTTCTAAACATAAAAATAATTTTCTATCCTTAAAATTTTACCTGATGGCCATGATGAGATGAATAAGAAAGCATCCTTTTTTTGATAGATATAACTATGATTTTTGGAAGATGAGAATGGACACTTGTCTCATTTCCTTGGGAGTTGATGTTTGGGAATTATATAAACTGAATATGAAGTTACTATACTCCTCATATAGATAAATATGGTAAGGGCCTCTATACATCAAATGTAATAGATAAGAATGTTATTTTGGGTGGTTTGTCAGATTAATTTTTTTTCAAAATAATGCATTATAACTCAACTCATGGCATATGGAATAAGCTTAGAACTTGTTATGAAGGGGAAAAGAAGGTTAAAATATCCAAGCTACAATCTTTCAGGGCCCAACTCAAAATTTTAATGATAGAAGTTGACAGCGATATTACTTCATATCTTATTCAGGTAGACAAGACTTTCAACTCTATTACAAGTCTCAGTGAAGAAGACAGGGATGATGTTGTTGTTAGGAAAATATTGAGATCTCTTCGATCAAGATTCAATCCCAAAGTATCATCCCATGAAATATCATATATGAATAAAATTACTATGGATATAATTCATGGAACTCTTTCAAGATATGAGATAAGGATAAAAGAAGAAAAATCAAGAGTCAAGGAAGCAACATTCCAAGCAAACAAAGAAGGGAAAAAAACATAAAAATCGAGTAGAATCCAATTATGATGAAGAAGAAGCCAAATTTGATAGAAAGCTAAAAGGAGGAACCAAAAATTTGAAAGATAAGATCCCTTTCAACTTCTTTGAATGTGGAAGAATAGGTCATTATGATTCCAAGTGACCCTATGCAAAAATGAAAGATAGTGATAACGAACCAAGTTTAAAGTCTAAGGATCAAAAGAAGAAGTGAGGTGACATGAAAATTAGCTTTCTCTCAAAAGAAGAAATTGTGATTATGAGAACAATGAAAGTGTAACCAATGATGGAAAAGGAGAAATATTATTGTTCTCTAAAATAGAATAAAATGAATTGGAAGTCAATTATGAAGGAGAACTCAAAAGTGCATTGAATGACCCTTAGAAAAGGGGAGTGTCAAGTACTGCAAAAAATCCAAGACAAGGATCTAAGTGAAGAGACCATTCTTACTCTCAAGGTTGAACTAAAGGAAACCAAAAAGATAAAGAGGTTTTTGTAAAAAACACTAAATGACAAGGAACAACTTTGTGAAAGATTAGAAGAAGTTACAGTTTTGAAAGAATAATTGGAGCAACTCGAGCACAACTAATTTTTTTTAAAGGGTCTAGATCTTTGGATCATATTCTTAGCATTCAAATATCTACATCAAAATAGGTCTTGGTTATCAAGAAAGTCGTGAGAAATCCAAGAATAAATCTCTTTGAAGCACACCAAACGAATATCCTCACAAGAATCTCAGTCAAACATGTGTTGCATCTAGCAACAACTTTCTTGAAGATCCTAAGCAAATGATGAATTAGTCCAAGCATGTTCATTTCAACATTTCTAATGATCCTCAGCATGATTCTAGGAACAAGAAAGGTAAATATAGCTTACAAGAGAGAATGAATCATAAGGAAGGTGTGGAGCTCTCCATGACTAAAAATTTTCACAAAATATCCACAAGAAACAATGAAGTAAGAGTAAGAAATCTACGAATAGATGAGGCCCTTATAAGGAACAACTACATAAGATCATGATCACCCTATATCCCAAAGTATCAAAATATTTTTTGGTTATTGTTTTTCATGCACCAAATTTGGTCACAAAGCAGAGGATTGAAAAATCTATGATTTGATTAGGTATAGAGAGTATGATCAAATAATTAGGCTTGGATATATGGGTCAAATTGAAAGTATATCATATGGGTCATTTTGGAAAATGTTGAAGCCCAATATTGTTTGTCACATATATCACAATCACAGACACACAACCCGTGACTATAGAATCAACTTGGAATTGCACAAAGGACTCACTTTTAATCCAAGAATCAACTCTAAGGGGTGGATAATGAAACAAGAAGAACAAAGGTTAGATATGACCCCTCATATCTAACCCTTTGGTGATGATTATTCAAGATCATAACTAGTTGAACTGGAAATTAAAGAAGTAAGATTATGTAAGCTACTTACAAGAAGAATTTATTGGTATGAATGCAACAATATGATAGTAGGAAAAGTAATGAACTGATAGGGGGAGATTCACAAAAAGTTTTCATTTGCGGAGTATTGGAAAATATTTGCAAGTGTAAGATTTTTCAAGTGTGATTGAAATAAATTTTGAAGAAGCAAGAGTATGTAAGATAGATGCAGGAAGGAAGCCTAGGCACAAAGGGAGTAGTTATCAATACGAGTAGTTGAGAATCTCAAGGGAGGTTGAGAAATGATTAGTATTAAGACACATGAATTCAATCAAATATTTGTGTAGGTGACTTCAAGATGATATCTTAGATATAAAAAAATAAAAAAGTACATGGTTGATGACAACAAGAAAGGAGATTAGTATTACAATATGACAACAGTATAAGGACATAAATTAACATTGCAAAGGAAAGTTCCTTGAACAAAGGAATATTCATGTAGAAGGAAGCATGGTCCCAAGGGGAGACTATATCAACTCTACAGGAAATTTAGGAATAGTTGTAGCCATTTATAAGGGCTTATGTAAAAATGAAGCATGGTCCCAAGGGAAGACTCCATCAGTTTCATAGGATAGTTTAGAAATAATTCAGGAATATTCGCAGCCACTTATAGATGAATAATAGGAGCATGGTCCTAAGCAGAAACTCTATTAGACACACATGAAAATTCAAGAATAGTTGGATAATATTGGAAGGAAATTACAAATTAAGAATGGGAGTGTGGTACTAGGGGGAGACTCTATCAAGCCCACAAGAAAGGTCAGGAAAAATTGAGAACATTGTCAAGAAACATGGTTTCAGGGAGAGACTCCATTAGGTCTATAAGAAATTTTAGAAACAATTATAGAATGAAAACATTGGAAAACATGACAAGCACTTACAAATGAACACAACATGATCTTAGGGGGATACTCAATTGATAATAGGATCAGTTCCACACACAATCATGATAACATTGGTATGAAATCATGTGCCTTTGACAATGATGTCAAAGGGGGGGAGAATGTAGACATTGACAAACATTGACAAGGAATACATTAGGGGAGAAAATGCATACATTGACAAACATTGACTAGGAATACATTAGGGGAGAGAATGCATAAATTAACATGGAAGAAAATGAAGAAGAAAGAAAGAAGGAAAGAAAGAAGGAGTCTTCGCAGTAGACAAGGAGAGTCCGCACCATTATGTTAGTAGGAGTTTGGTGCGTGTCAAGGAGATATTATTTCTAGTGCATGGCAAGGAGAGTTTATCCCATTTCCATCAATGACCATCAATGTCTAGTGGTGTTTCCATCAATAATAGATCGAGAGATTTTTGCACATAGTGTTTTCATTGATGACAACATGTGTCATTGATGTTAAATGGGATGCCTAAGGAAGTAGTAGTGTCATTCATGAATCAATATGATAATTTGTTCTCTTTTACACCCTCATCAAGTGAAGTTAAATAGGTTTGAATTTTCTTGATATTTTGACGAAGGTATGATGTCCTAAGGAATCTATGGATGGTATGCTTGCATATACCTCTCAGAGACCTTTCCAATGGTATATCCCACTTTGAAAAACTGTTCCTAGATGAGAATTTATGGCCATTTGAATATTATAAATAATGAAGGACGTAAACTATGGGGAAAACCCCACTAACACCAAATAGTTAAAAAAATGTGCATCTTCTAGGTGGATCTATGGTTTAGTGGTCAAATATATGACAAATATCAAATAAATATGCATGAAGTTTAACACAATTGAAAGTTAAGCATGTTGAAAATAGCAACAAGAAATGTTAAAAATAGCATCAAGAAAAATCCTAATGTAATCTTTCCTTGAATTAAATTGGGAATTAAATTATAATTTCACATATCATGACAATTTGTAATATTTAACTAAGTTAATTTGACTTAGTTGGCTTAGTTTATTTGAGTTTTAGGTCTAACTAGAGTCATGTAGAGTGTATCCTATAATTAGGAGCACTAGTTGAGTTTATTTTGAGTTGTAATTATTTAATTCAGTGTAATTGAGTTAAAGTCAATTAAAATAGTTCTAACTAATGGAAGAATTAGTGGGAGGTATAGTAGTGGGGTGAAGCCTGTAGTAGTGGGGTGCTTCCTGCGGTAGTGGGGTGCTGCCTATAGTAGTGGGGTGTTGCTTGAAGTTTAGTGGGGTGTTGCTTGAAGTTCAGTGGGGTGCTGCATGAAGTTTAGTGTGGTGCTTCCTAAAGTGAAGTGGGTTGTTGCATGCAGTGATTAATGAGTAAACTAAAGATTCACTCATAATTAGCTCATGCATGTCATATTAGAGAATGACCCAGTTGATATTGGAGTTCAGGGACAATGTACTATTAGTTGTAAAATCATCTAAATTAAACCGATGATGCATGCAATCAATGAGAGGCCTATGAGGATTGTGCAATTCATAAATGTGGAATTTCTCAATTAAATAGGAGCTAATTCCCAAGGGAACAACAGAAGGTAGTAGGAGCTTGGAAGCATACGAATTTAGCTAAGTATTAGCCAAATGCAGTCAATTGGGCAAAGGATAGAAAATACTTATGCAGGTTGTTGAGTAGAGCATATTGTATTCATCCAAGGCTTGCCTAGGAAGAAATGAGATAGATAGAGATAGTGCAGAGGTTTCTTAGGTTTGAGCAAAGTATTGTAATATTCTTGTATTATTTGATTAACACAACATACATATAAAAGGGGTTTTTAGATGTGGATTTCCATAGAAAATTATTATGTTATGTGTGATTGAATTCTTTCTCTTATATGCTTCATGATTTCATCGATCAATTATTATTTTCCACTAATGACTATAGTAGATTCAAGTCAATTTTTTTAGTATATTACAATTTTTAGTTTGAATCTACAATGAATTTCTACATGGTATTAGAGATGAAATCACTATAGAAGAGGTGAATTTGAGTTTGTCTTTTGTAGGAGAAATCCAATTTGCAACATCATACTTTAGAGCCAACATGATCTTATTCTATGGATTGAGACTCAAATATTCCCTTGAGTGTAGTTCGAACTATATTGATTGGAAGGACAGGATGGAGGCAGTGTTGGAAGATAACAAGCTTAAGGAATTCATAGACAAAGATATTCCTAAGCCAGATGATGCTTAATATTTGGCAGAGTGGAGAAAATGTGTGGCAAAGGAGAGAAGGATTATCCTAGAAGGAGTTTGAGATCATATTATCTTGAAACTCCATGATAAAGAAATTCAATTTGCAATGTGGAAGACATTGAAAGACCTGTTTCAAAACAAAAATGACCACAAGAAACTGACATTGAAGGAGAAGCTTAGAAAAATCAAGATGGAGAAAGGTGACACAATACTAAAGTACTTGACCAATTTCACCCAATGTCGGGATGAGCTTGGAAGTGTCATTGTTACAGTTGTTGAAGACGATTTGGTGAGACTAGCACTTCTAGGCCTTCCCAAGAGCTGGCATGACTACCAGGACATAGTTAATGGGAGGGAGAAGCTACTAGAGTGGGAGAATTTGTGGTCCAACTTGGTGCAAGAAGAGATTCAACAGAACACCAGAGATGGGACCTCATCTAAAGAAATGGAAGAGGAATTTTCATTATTTAGCAAAGAAAATAAATCCAACGGAAAGAAGTCTCAAGGTGAGGAGGGCGACAAAAAGGACTTGTCAAACATCAAGTGTTTTCACTATCATGAGTTTGGCACTATGCCATGAAATTCCCATAGAAGGAAGCAAGTAAGAAGGAGCTTGCAATAGCAACAACAAGTGAAGCTCTAGCTTCACAATTCGAACTTAATTTCACTCTCATTTCATGCATGACAAGAAATGTAACGGGAAGCATGTGGTATCTTGACAATTGTGCCTCATTCCATATGATGAGGAATAAATATATCTTCAGCAACTTGGAGGAGAAAGACCTCAAGCTAAACATATAGTTTGCAGATGATGGGAGGTATAGCATGACCGGTATCAGTACTGTTACTTTTTAGAGGATGTCTGTCTCCCCTCTCAGACTCATAGATGTTATCTATGTTCCAGGACTAAAGAAGAATATTGTTTACATCACAATATTGGAAGATCATGGCTATGATGTGATATTTAGCAAAGGAAAGGTTTTCCTTAGACACATCACCACAAGAAAGGTGAAACAGATCGGTATGTGAGTTAAGAACCTATATTCGCTTGAGGTACAAGATGGATGAAAATCCTTGAGTAGAAAGGAAAAGGATATATACTTGATGGTTGAGAGGGAGCATGAGTTACTTCTCAACATACAGCCTCAGAAGCAGCCTGAGCAAGTTATGGAGCAACCACAATTGGAGAAGGAGAGAGGAGGAGAGTTCAAGCCAAGTGGGCAGAAGGAGTACATGCATCCATACGTCTAGGGGTGACATGGGGTGATGTGAATCAATAGTCCCAAGTTTAGAAATTTGGGCAGGATCCATTGACGTGTTTTTTGTCTCATGGATCATTACCTTGCTATGGGAGCCCACAATATTCAATAGAAGGAGGATCAATATCAGTAAGATAATGAGGAGTGCAAAACACTTTTGACAGCAAAGTAGGAGGCTCAATAGAAGAGTCAACAACAACACAAATTTCCTATTAGACAGTTACAGACACAGTTGATTCAGTATATTTTTTGGATGCTTTTTGGTTGTAGAAGTTGTAGTAGGAACAACAATAGTGACAAGTGTTGCATGAAGAACATTCCAAAGGTACCAGATTGGGACAGAGTTGAATTCCTTTATTATTGAGAGGGAATGTTGAAAATAACAAGAAGAAATGTTAAAAATAACATCAAGAAAAATCCTAATTTAATTTGTCCTTGAATTAAATTGTAATTCCAAATATCATGACACTTGTAATAGTTAACTAAGTTAATTTGACTTAGTTGGCTTAGTTAATTTGATTTAAGGGTCTAACTAGAGTCATGTAGAGTGTCTCCTAAAATTAGGAGCAATAGTTGAGTTTATTTTGAGTTGTAATTTTTTATTTCAATCTAATTGAGTTAAAGTCAATTAAACTAGTTCCAACTAATGAAGGAATTAGTGGGAGGTCTAGTAGTGGGGTGCAACCTACAGTAGTGGGGTGTTGCCCATGGTAGTGGGGTGCTTCCTGTAGTAGCGAGGTGCTGCTTGAGGTTGAGTGGGGTGCTTCTTCAAGTTGAGTGGGGTGCTTCTTCAAATTGAGTGGGGTGCTTCCTAAAGTTTAGTGAGGTGTTGCTTGAATTGTAGTGTGGTGTTGCCTATAGTGATCAACTAATAATTGAAGATTCACGCATAATTAACTCATGCATGTTAGATCAGAGAAAGACCCAGATGATATTGGAGTTCAAGGAAAATGTACTATCAGTTGTAAAATCATCTAAATTAAACCGATGGTGCATGAAATTAGTGAAATTCCTATGTGAATTGAAAATTTGATAATTGTGAAATTTCCCAATTAAATAGGGTTAATTAAGAAGGGAACATCACAAGGAAGTAAGAGCTTGAAAGGCTAGGAATTTGACTAAGTGTTGGCCAAAGGTAGTCAGTGAGGAGGATAGAAAATACTTGTGAAGGTTGAGATGAAGGTTGAGCAAAGCATATTGAATTCATAAAAGGCTTTCCTAGGAAGCAGTGAGACAGATAGAGATAGTGTAGAGGTTTCTCGGGCTTGAGCAAAGCATTGTAATCTTCTCAAATTATTTGATTAATGCAATATACAGATAGCAAGGGTTTTTAGCTATGGATTTTCCCAGAAAATCATTGTGTTATGTTTGATTGAGTTCCTTCTCTTATATGCTTCATGATTTCATCGATCAATTATTTTTTTCTGATGATGCGTAGAGTAGATTGAAGTCAATTGTTTTAACATATTACAATTTGTAGTTTAAATCTACAAGGAATTTATACAAAGCATCTGAACTCAAATATGAGAAACCCAATAGTCGAATGGAAAATTGAACATCAAGAGACATATCAACTCGTCTAAGATTTAACAAAGGTCAACCTGCCATGTTGTTCCATTTCATAGTGACACATGGCATATTTTGATTGGATAAAGTTAATAATGTGGCAATGATGATAATGATAATGTGGCATGATGATGACAATGACAGGTGGAGTCTCTTACACAATAAATTGTGACATGGAAGTCTTGATGATGTGAAAAAGTCTGATTGGTTAAAGGAGATGATGTGCAGCAAGTATGACATGTCATGATGATGATAGTGACTTGTGGAGTCCCCTACATAATCAACTATGACATGGTCATCCAAATGATGTGGAAAATCATGGTTGGTCAAAGGATATAACGTGACAACAAGTATGATGTGGAAAGGATGTGGATTTACATGTCATTAGGATGATGTTAGTGGGGAATGTGGCACCATCAAGGATCACCATGTGGTAGGAACAATTAACACATTTTTATTTGTGAAAAAGCCATAAATGGGTGACATGTGGAACCTCTCATGAGTTTCCATGTGGAATGATGACATCATGTTGATGTCAACATATTGATTCCCATGGACCCCTAGGGACTCTATCACATGATGAAAGGGATAAATTCTTATTATCCTTATGTGATGACATGGTCACATGGAAGGAAAATGTGTGGTCATATGGGTCAAAACCCTAGGGCTGTTGGCATGATACATGGCCCCACGTCATGCCTCTTGAGCCTCATGACCATGAATATTAATATATATTTGATCAAGGACTTGAATGATAAAATATACATGAATGAGTAACAAATACTATGTGATGCATATAACAAACTAACTTTGAATTGATGGTTGGCTACATTTTTTTGAGTTTGTCATTGGAGAGAACTCTTGGTTTGAAGCCCTGCGGAGGGCATGTTCTCACATTTCGAATAAGACATGGTTCCAAGAGTTCTCCATTATGTGAGAGTTTGGAGGTTTAGTTTTTTCTAGCCATGCTGTGATTAGAACTGAATAACACTATACAACTTTTTTTTTTTGCTATAGTTTGATTAGAATCTGATTCGCTACAAAAAAATTGTTTTGGCTATGGTGTTACTTGAACTTGATTCATAGTGGTTATGGTTATGGTGTAACCAAAACATGATTCACAATGGTTATGGATATGGTGTAACTGGAACTTGATTCCAAGTGTTTATGGCTACAGTGTAGCCGGAACATGATTCATAGTGGTTATGACTACGATGTAACTGTAAATGGTGAGATTCAAATTCGATTACAGTATGATTGGAACTTGATTAACAATGGAAGTGGCTATGCCTATAGTGTAATTGTAGTTGATGAGGCTTTCTTTGCTTATGGCCAACTATATTGTAGATATTGGATATGAAAGGTGATGGGACCCTATCCCATTTACTTCCCTTTGAAGTTAACTCAAGCATAACAAAATTAGTCTGAAGGCATAGCTTTATAAGCATTGTTAGACAATATAGTTGGTACTAGATTTGTGTTTAGTAGTTAAGGTCACAAGATCAATCCTCGACAATTATGAGGTTAGAAAATTTTATTTTTATTTTTCCTGCCAATTTGCATCAGATCAAATAGTTACATTAGAGAAATGTTGAGTTCTAAAATGGGCCTCCTGAGGAATATTATAAAATAACAGTGGAAATAATAAAATACGAATAGATTATATCATCAAATTTTAGAACGAAAAAATAAAATACTACTTTTTCAACTCGTATTTTCAAATTTTCTCCATAACGTGGAGTACCCATGTTGCATACTTTTGATGGACTCTACTACACAAAAAATGAGAAATACATGAAAAAATGTGATTGTAATCACAATTTTCCATGTATTTCTCATTTTCCATGTATCAGGGTCCATCGAAAATATGCAAGATGGGTAGTCTTTCGATGAGAAATTATCCAACGAGTGCTCCTTCTTGAAATTTGATTAAAACCATAGGGAGATAAGTTGGAAATAACAGTTGAAAAAATAGTTTTTTTTATTTTTTAATATTTTTACCTTTTTACTCCAAAAATGGTGAATCATCCCCCATGGTTGATATCATCATCTTGAATCCTATTAGTTCCTCTAAAGATGATTTTGATTGTACATTTTTGTTTTAAGGCCCATTTTAGACCTCAAATTCTCTCTAATGAGGGACCAGAGGTGTAAAATTTGTAGACCTGTTACCAAGAAACAACAACTTTGTAGAGTGCACTTTGAAAGGCCATTTTGTCGAAAAATTAATTTATTTTTTAATTTGTATAGGTTTTTAGGGGTTTTGGCTTCATTTCAAAGCCAAATTTGATTTCAAAAGAAGCATAATGATCAAGATTCAATGGTGAACATCTCTAAAAACATGAAAAAATCGATGATATGTTTGTTATGTCTAGGATCAATGTCATGTGTTTTTGGGGCTTATGAGTAAGTTGCATATGGTATTGTGTATATGTAAAGAACATGTTTCGAGAAGGGTTTTATGTGACCATATTGAGGAACAAGTTGTAATAGGGTATGGATAGGATGTGATAGGTTGATGACAATAGTAGCATGATCAATTTTAAAGACCTACATTGAAGAGCAGGTGGATCCAATTTTAAATATTTTTAAATATGGTCCACTTGAATTTGAAGAAGGAGGTGGGTGCTTCCACTAAGTTTTGTTCCTTAATTGTGTTGAAGCCTAAAACAAGTTGAATCTTCCTCATTCTTAATTTTGGTGCCTCAATCAGGTTGTAGCTTACCACAAGTAGTTTCTTGCACATTTTAGGGGTGGATGCCTCCATTAAGTTGGTGTTTATAAATCTATGTAATTAATTGAAGAAGAATGAAATGAATTTGTGGATTTGTCCCATAGAAATTTCCAGACAAAGCTTGTGTCTTCTTATGTTGATGTGATGATGGATTCTTTATGCAAGGTTTCATTTATTTTTTCTGATGAAAATTATTATAATACATTGTTGCACAGTTAGTTATTAATGATACCTGTTAAAATTAAAACTTTTCAAATACATTAATTCATCCCGTTAGTGTAATCTTGGGTCTAACAATAGGTATAGTAGTCCCTACCAGTAGAAAAGACAAAGGCATATCATTTTATTCAAGCACCCATCTGAAAAAGTGGAGGGGGGGAGTATATAGGAGAGTAGGAATGTTGGATAGCCCCAAACTGTGAAGGCCTCTCTATAGTAGGGTAGGAGAACTAAAAGAGAAGGAATTGGATAAAACTCTAGTTAGTTCTTCTAGTGCAAGCTAGGTGAATAATTGTGCTCGAAATGAATCTCAATGATCTAGAAATTTGGATTTATCATTTCAAGTGTACTCAAATCTTATAAAGGACAATGAGTTTTGGGGGGGGATGTATAGATGTCGTCTCTATCGGCCGAAAGAATCAGTCCATTTATGCTTTCCCCAAAACTAGCAAGGAGTACACAATGTTTTCAACAACACCTTATGCTAGCCATTGAAATGAACGAGTAGGGTCGTGGCCTCGGTAAGATTCATATTTCCTAATTAGTATGGTTCTTGTAAATTGGTGAAGTGGAAATAAGGTTTTAGGGAGACAATTTAAAATCTTGGTTCACTAGAAAAATTCCAACATTTCAGTCCCACCCTAATCAAAGGGAGATGGACTTGATGCTTGGGCGATGAATAAGTCGTCTAATATTTTCTTAAGGATACACTTACCATCTATACTCTCATAGCACACATTAAAACAATGCTTTTTACCTATTCTAGTCAATTGTTGTGCCTCAAACAACGTGGGGAGAAGAAGTTACCATGGGCTTCAGGGTAATCCATCCAAATTTGGGGACTTTCTTGTGTATAGGGGGATATAAGATAAAATAGATATTCAAACCTTATATGTTGTAACAACATCTAATCAATCAATTATGCCCAAGCGATCAAATACAAAATGTATAACCATCAAAAATGGGGGATAAATGGGATTAAATATGTTTGAGAAGAATAAAATGTAAAATGTAGAGAATGCATTAGAAATAGATGTAAAATATGAAAAAAGCCATCTACAACAGGAGATGTGCGTAGATGATGGACAAGAAACAAAATAATCTTAGCCGCTCAATTATCAATATACTACATAAAATATAAAGGTGAGGAGATGGTGCACAGAACAGAAGAACAAGCTAAGCACTCAAGAGATCTTACAACCCATTCTAGAGCTGGTTAGGGTAGATGTTGGGCCAAGGAAAAATGAATTTTTATATCGTTCTAGAGGAGATGTCTAGCCAACGGATTTGAATCTGAAATGAGCTCAACCTAGACGATTTGTACCTATATTTTCTTATGACCCTCTTCTAACCTTGGGCCTTAGGTCTAACAGCTAGACTACATAAAAAATACATACCCTACAAGATAAGAATATAGTTTTGAAAATTTTTCTCATGCATATTTAGTTGTATAAATGCATGTATGATGGTTAATGCAATTTTATTTTGGGTATCACTAGTCCAACTATATGGCATTGTGGTTGTAGGAGGCAATGTTACAAGGATGGTTGCAATGATTGTCCTCCACAGGTCCATCTTACTTCATCTCACTTTCGAGCTGAATAACATAGTAATAATCACTGTAGTTGCAGATACCTAGGCTTATATCGTCTGATTTTTCAACTAAATAACATAGTAATAATATTGTAGTTGTACATACCTTGGTCTTGTCTTGTATAAATTTTTAACTCAATAACGTAGTAATAACGTTGTATTTGTACATACTTGAAATAATGTAGTAATAAAACTATAGTTGTATATTATGCGCAAAATTTAGAACTTGAGTTCACGAATTATCCACACATATGTGGAATTATTTTCATGATTGTTGTTGAAATGATAATTTGTTTATGAACCATTTTTCTTGTTTTTATGTGTTATGTTCTCAAATGGAAATTTGGAAATTTGCTACCACTTTACTTCTTTTCATGTGTTTTTTTCTTAAATGGAAGGTTGTTGAATTTGGATTTGAAAGATATATAGTGAGTCTTATCTGAGATTGCATATGGTTCTATGTACGAACAATTGATTGAAAATAACAATTATTAGCCAAATTCAAGTCTGCATCAAGACGACTCAAGCATTCCATATAATGAAGTGGACAATGCTAATAGTGATAGTAATGGAGTCGATATGTTATGCATTGTGACGTGGTGGGATGAGGTGGTGATGCAGTGAGATGAGGCAATGACATTATGAGGTAGGTGGCTTTAAATATGTAATAAACCTTGAAACTTTGGATATGCCGTAAAACTTTGGATATGCAACAATAATGAATAATTAAAGAAGAAAGATGAAATTTTGGATATCAAGATGAAAGGAGTCAATCTTTGAGGAACCGTCATATTAAACAAATACATTGCATAGTATTTATGGGTTATGGGCATTTCCCGACAACACTAGCTTAGACCTATTTAGCATTTTTGGTGGAACGCTGCTTGCAACACATTCTATAAACATAAATAGTAGTATTTACAATGCATTGGTGTCTGAAAAGTTACTTAAGCACATTTTATAAACATAAATGCAGTATTTACAATGCATTAGTGTTGAAAAAGTTACTTAAGCACATTTTATAAACATAAATAGCATTGTTTAGTTTATTCTTAATTATATTATTTATTTATAATACTAATTAATCTATTTATTTTCAATTTGTTAAATAATTATATATTTAATATAAAATATTATTCTAAAACAATAATATTATTTAATTTTAATAATTAATTAATATTAATTTTGTTTTTAATCAAAATTATATAATAATATATATATATATATATATATATATATATATATATATATATATATATATATATAATATATATTATATTATATAAATTTCAATATTATTTTTATTATTAATGATAATAAAAAATATCATTTGCAAATTAATGCATCTCTCTAAATGTTGACATCAACCAAATCTTTCTTGGCTAGCATGTAGATTCTACATGGATTTCCTCTAATGTAATCCTCCTCAGATGGCAAAGATGAGTCTATAATTTAATTTTTAAACTAAAATTATTAATCAAGGCGGATCAATTGTTCTTAAAATCTTTTTCAAAATATTTGTTATATTTTAAATTATATAGTTGCAATGATTTCATAATGATAATTTAAATTTAAATTTAATAAATAATAATTAAAAAAATTAAATAAAACATGTTTAAATTGTATTTAGAAATTATAAATTAATTTTAAAAATATTAGCCTAGAACCATCTCAATACTATAGTTCATCATAAACCATGAAGCTAAAAAAATCAATGGTAAACTTGACAAAGTTAAATTTACTTTAACTACCAAACATAATTTATAAAAATAAAATTAATTGACATTTAGTAACTAGTATAATATAACACTCAATGCAATATTTTTTACTTTAATTTAACTATATTTAAATTATGTTGCAGGAACTAGCTACTATCTGGGACTTGTTGTATCATGGTACCACTTTAAAATCTATATTCTTTGAAGTGAGATACTATTTTTTGTTTGTTTGTGTGGAACTATGAATTCAACACTACATTATCTCAAAGTGGCAAACATGGAAGTGGGGTCTTATTTTATATATTTGTGGAACTATTTATTGGCCATTACATTATTGCAGTTATATCTCAAAGTGGCAAACATAGATGTGGGGTCATAAGTGAGATATTATTTTTAATATGTTCGCATGATGATACAAGTGTTTTCCTTGATGGAAGCTCACTCATAGGTAAGTTCAATTTTTTATAAAAGGAAACTCACAGTGTAACAAATCATTTCAGAGGTAACAGAGCATTGGTACAGAAGAATAGGAAGATGGAACTAAGGTCCACTAATCAGAATGAAGAAGTTGAAGGAAAAGGATGGTGTAAAGAAGTTTAAGATGTATACGCAAGTCCACTTTGTTAAAGGAGCGTATAAACGCAGGTTCATAGAACAAGAAGAGTGTATACGTATGCATGCACTTTCACAAGAGGAAAAGTGCATATAGGTTGGAAAATCAAGGAAATTCAAGAGTAAAGAATACCAGGGGTCAATACCATGGTATTAGCCCACAATATTGAGTGGAGTAATGACTATTTGATTGTTAGGTCCCTATAATACTAGTGATTCCCCCATTACTATTGTCGTTGTATCCCTTATTAATATTTTTGTGCCCCTATTGTCCTCATATTGTTATTATTGTGCCCCATAGAATCCCTCTATTGTTATTTTTGTGCCTTTATATTATTATTGTTAGGTCAGCTTGGTTATATTGTGACCCCTTAGACTTGAATATATAGAAAGGAGGTTTTGTCATTTGAATCATCAAAGAATTGTTCATTTGTGTAATGTAAAGGAGGTTGCCCTCTCGAAGAGGCTAAATTCTAAGTCGTTGATCTATCTTTTCTATCTTTTTGTGAGTTGGTTTCATAACATTTGGTATCAGAGGTTTGGATTCTAGGGTTTCGCTGCTCCAAACACATCATCGTGGAATTTGCGCTATAACTTTTTTTCTACGACATTTCAGACACCAAAAAAAACCCATTTGGGTGGAAATCATTCTGAACCTCGGGTCCAAATTTCAGAGCTTTTTAAACTATATTTGCAGAGATATGATCTGAGGAAGTTGGCCTTTTTGCAGACTCCCAAATTACATTCCAAACAAGTGACCTGGGGAAAATCGTCATAACCTTTGTTTTGAGCATCAGATTGACATTTCATTAGAAGGTACATAAAGCGAACAGACTGTAGTTTCCTGTGTATATTTTTTAGATCTTAAGGTCAAAGCAGTGACATGTGGCACTTCATACAAGTTCGCTCTTATGAAAAGGTATATAATCAAGTCATCTTGGGAGATTGTGCATAACTCTTTCTTCAAGAATCTAAATTCAATCAGACTAGTGGCATTGGAAAGAGGACACATAGGGCTACTGCAGGTCGCAATTTCAGAACTGGAATATCCGAAATTATAGGGATACATCAGATGCAATATCAAGATCCTAAAAAGTGAAAAAAAATGTGTATATTTTTTTTTAATTTTTTGCAAAAGCTTGGTTTGAAAAATTAGTTTGAAGGAATTCAAAGGGCATAGTGAAGAATTATTATCGGTAATTGATGCCCCGAAGAAAGAAAATGGAAACACCTAGTAAGCAAGCTGAAATATCTAGCATGACTCATGAAGAAGAGGAAGAAATGCAGCATGATATATCAAAATTACAAGACCAAGTGCAACAAATGTCTCTCGCACAAAAAGTAATAGAATCTAATATGAATGGTTTAAATAAAGATGTATAAGCTAAGATGAATGGTTTAAAGAAAGGTGTGGAAGCTAAGATGAATGACGTGGAAGCTAAGATGGACAATTTGAAGATAGATTTGAGGACAGGCATGGAAGATTTGAAGACAGATTTGACAAAGTTTCTACAAGAAATACTTACTGATAATGAAAGGGTAGTAAAGGAGACTCATGATGAAAACAAAATAAATGTTAATAATGATTTCATAGACTCTAACGTTGGATCGAAAACCACAATGTTCCAAATATCGATATGAGGAAGTTTGATGGCAAGGATCCCGCAACATGGATACTACAAATGGAGCAATGTTTGGATCTCCATAATGTGCAAAACACACAAAAGGTACATATTGCAACTTTAAATTGTTGGAAATAATACTGGGGGGGGGGGGGGGGGGGGGGGGTGAATCAATATTAGCAACTTAACACTATTTCATTTCCATAAATAGATTTGTATACACTACTTCTGTTAATGCAACTTGCGTATATATGCAACTGTGTTTAGAACAACCAACATATACCTTGTAAACTTATTATTTAGTTAGTTGATCTTTAATCTATGTATCAAAACCATATAAGAAGTAATAGTTATAGTAAAAACAGAGTAGACAATCACACATAAGAACACAAGATATAAGGTGGAAACCCAATGTGGGTGAAAACCATCTGCTGCAATTTGTCTCTATCTTCTTTTAATAAGAAACTTCTTTTTACAATATTTCTGTTCTGGTGCAGTCTTATACTAGTATGCAGGCTTCTACCTACAGAAGGCTACAACCTTCTCTCATTCTCCAGCTTCTCCTGGAAGGGAGCTACAACCCCCTTAGCTCTTGTACTAGCTGATGTACTAATATGTAGGTGCTGACCTATAGAAGGCTACAACCTTCTCTTTTCTTCCAAGGACCATGTTTCATAAATTTTCAGATTGGATCCATCAATAACATCAATCAAACATCAAATATATCTGCATCAATAAATCGCCTTTGCACCAACCAAAACTGAATCAAACAATCACTTTTTTGAAAGTTGTAATGAGATCACAGTAACAGTAACCAGAACCCAATGCAGAACCTAGAACACTGCAACAACAAACAGAAGTAGCTAAAACATATTTTATGAGATGTACACTACTTCAATGTGTCAAATTTGTGTTCATATGCTGTCATATGAAGGCAGACCTGTGTATACACCATTTTTAATGCTGAACCAACGTGTATACGCACCTTTTCTATACTAAACCTACGTACAGATCTGTAAAAGATGATTTAACCTTTATAACTATTCAGAAATCAGTTATACCCAAATCATCAGATTTATAGATTACTACATGCCCCAATAAAAGATAAAAACCACACAAAGATACTTCTCTTCAAGCTTAAATATATTGACCCATCAAGAGAACTTTATTCTTATTCAAGCGCTCTGATTCCTCCTTGATTCAGATCCAGCATAACTCAATGACCAGTAGTCTAGGTATTTCTCTTCATTAGATATTCAATCCTTGAGTGCTTTTGCCTAATGATTTCCTTCTCCTTTTATAGTCTTAGGCCTTACTCAATACCATGGTCCAAAACCACTTAGAAGTAATACATAGGACCAAATACCTAGGGTCAACACTTCGATAAAGATACCTTGGATCAATACCATGGGTCAAAATACTAGGGACCAAATACCATGGACCAAAACCAAGTTTTCCAACATGTACGCACTTTTCTTTGCGTGAAAGTGTGTGTATACGCATATGCGGCTTTTGGTTTGCTAGCCCGCATGTATATGCAACTTGGTCAAGGGGAACCTGCGTATACTTCCTTTTCTTTAATTCTGTGAGCCCAAACTATGATCTGTCATCTGAGTGAGTTTCCATTAAGGACAACACATGTGTCATAGTGCTAAACTTGTTTCATAATGCCAACAATCTCCCCCTTTGGACTTGATGTCAACCCCAAGTCATTCCCCCCCTTTGTCATCAAGGGAAAAGGGTTATGCTCCCCTTGAGTACATGTTGAATTCTCTGATATGTTGAAGTGTGCTGATCATGCTCCCCTGACTGTAAGCAAGGTCTGCAAAAAGATGTTCTACAAGAAGAACATGAATCTATACATCATAAATGACCTTCCTATCACCAAAGACTCATACATACATCCATCTCCCAACCAAGTGGGGATATACTAAGATTGACTCATCCATCCAACCAAGTGGGGATATACCAAAAGTTTATACATGATAAAACAAGAACATGACATCATCCATCCTAGGGATAGTGGGGAAACAAAATAGGTCATTACATGAACTTGATAATAAAATATATACATGACATAGAGACAAGATATCTAAAATCAGCAACTATCATCAACAGCATCTGTCAATCACCATCTAGACCAGCAACGATGATCTCCCTCTGCACTTGAATAAAAAACAACTATGAAATTGTGCCAAGATCTTCTAAGATAATGCCAACAATGCATTATTATAAGTATATGCTTCCCCTGAACCTATGCCAGATGATCATTGTCAGACCCATATTAGACTCTTTTCATCCTAAGTCTGGCCCACTGATATTCTTCAAACCAACATATATGCAACTGTATCTACAGCAACCAGTGTATGTACGCAGATACGCTTCATAAAATTCGCGTACAACCATTATTCTCTGAAACAAATAAGTGTCAACAACAAGATGATGCATCAACTACTCCTAGCTTCTGTCTAAGGTATTTAAATGTCTCTCCAGGCAATGGTTTGGTGAATATATCAACAACTTGTTCCTTGGAGGGAACATACTCCAATTTGACCTTTTGTTCAAGTACTTGTTCCCGGAGAAAATGATATTTGATAGGTATGTGCTTGGTCTTGGAATGCATGAATGGATTCTTTGAAATATTAATTGCACTTGTATTATCACATAGAATGGATATGGGTGGAGTACATGTGATCTGAATGTCTTGCAATGTTTGCATCATCCAAAGGATTTGTGTGCAAAAAGATGCGGCAGCCACATATTCTGCTTCAGTTGTAGATAATGCAATCGAACTTTATTTCTTGCTAAACCAAGACACCAATCTAGAACCCATATAGAATGCACCACCACTAGTGCTTTTTATGTCATCCACGCTTCCTGCCCAATCTGGATCTATATATGCATGAAGTGTGAGATTGGTATTTTTGGGATACCATAAACCAAAGTTTTGTGTCCCTTGAAGATATTTAAAAATCCTTTTGATTGCTTGAAGGTGTGCTTCCTTTGGATTTTCTTGGAATCTTCCAATTATTCCCACTGCATGCATGATGTCGGGTCGGGTGCCTGTTAGATAGAGAAAACTACTAATCATGGATCTGTAGGTTGGTTGATGTACTGTTGTTGATTCATCATTTGTGTTGTTGTTGCATCCTGTTACCATAGGAGTACATACTGGTTTAGAATCTTCTATTCCATATTTCTTCAAGATATGCTTGAGGTACTTGGTTTGTGATAGAAAAATACCATCTTTATTTTGTTGAACCTTTAAACCAAGAAAATATGTGAGATCACCAAGAAGGGACATTTCAAATTCTTTTTGCATTACCAAAGCAAATTTTTGACTCATGGCTTCTTCATTACTCCCAAAAATGATATCATCAACATACACAACAAGTATTATCAATTAATCATTATCAATTTTTATATATAGATTGCTATCAGCTGATCCTTTTGAAAAACCTTGTTGATGAAGGTATTTGTCAAGATGATAATACCAGGCCCTTGGAGCTTGTTTTAGACCATAGAGAACCTTTCTGAGTCTACATACAAGTTTTGGATCATTTCCAAGGATTAATCCGTCTGGTTGCTAATATATACTTCTTCTTCTAGGTCCATTAAGAATCACATATTTCACATCCATTTGATATACTTTGAACTTCTGAAAGCTAGAAAGAGCAAGGAACATTCTTATGGCTTCAAGTCTAGTGATAGGTGAAAACATTTCTTCAAAGTCTATACCTTCTTGTTGATCATACCCTTTACAAACAAGTCTGGCCTTGTTTCTAATAACTCCTCGATTTTCATTCAGCTTGTTTTTGAATATCCATTTGGTTCCTATGACATTCTTATCATGAGGTCTAGGAACTAATTCCCAAGTATTATTCTTTTCAATTTTCTCAAGCTCTTCATTCATGGCCTTGACCCAACATTCATCTTTGCATGCTTCATGTACATTTTGCAGTTCGATGGAAGAAAGCAATGCTAGATAGCTTGAAGCTTCTGTAATAGTTCTTCTTGTCTGCACACCTACCTCTTTCTACCCCAAAGTTTGAGTCTTTGGATGAATTTTTTGAACATATCTGGATGGAATCTTTTCTTCTTCCATTATCTGATATTCTGGTGCTTCATTGGTTTCCTTCTTCAACATTAGTCTGATTTGATGTAGAAGGATAATCCTCATCATCTTCCCTCTCTTCATTTTTTACCTGCTTTGGATTTTTGCCTGCTTCATCAACCACCACATCAATACTTTCAACAATTTTTCCTAGTCTTTTATTATAACACTTGTATCCTTTACTTCGGGAAGAGTAACCAATGAGAATGCCTTCATCTACTCTAGGTTCAAACTTGCCAAGTTTTTCATCGGTCCTTTTGATGTAAGATTTTCTTCCAAAAACTTTGAAGTATTTTACAGTAGGAGTCTTACCATACCAAATTTCATGAGGAGTTTGAGTGTTGTTTACCCGAACATTCATTTTGTTGAGAATAGTGATGGTAGAAAATGCAGCTTCACCCCAGAAGGTTGCAGGAGTTCCAGACTCATATAGCATAGCACGAGCCATTTGTTGAACAATTCTGTTCATCCTTTATACCACTCCATTTTGTTGAGGAGTCCTTGCAGTAGAGAATTCCCTTCTTATTCCATGTTCTTCACAGAAGTCAAAGAATTCATCTGAGGTAAATTCTCCTCCTCGATCAAACCTAAGGCATTTGATTTTGCGATCTGATTCGTTTTCAACCAAAGCTTTGAATGCTTTAAACTTTTCAAATGCTTCATCTTTATGCTTTATAAGTCCTATGCAACACATTCTGGAAAAGTCGTCAATGAAAGATATAAAGTATTCTTCTCCACGAGGTGACTTTTTCCTTGATGGACTACATAAATTATTATGGACAAGTTCAAGCAGCTTACTAGTTGATCCATCCTTTTCAGGGAAATGTGTTCTGGTTTGCTTACCAAATTAACATGATTTGCATATTTTATTTTCTGGAGTTCTGATGTTAGGAAGATCGCAAACAGCCTGGAATTTGCATGCTTTCCTTATCTGAGGGAAGCTTAGATGCCCCAATCTTCTGTGCCATAGCCAGCGTTCATCATTTTTGCTTAGATAGCATTGTTGTTGTCCTCCCTTGAGTATGTATAAATTATTTGGAGTTCTTATGCCTTTGATCATTGTTTATCCTGTATCAAGCTCACGAACAACACATCCATTTGATCGAAATACTACTTCATTTCCTTGATCACACATTTGACTAACACTCAATAGATTATGCTTTAAAACATCAACATACATAGCATTCCCAGCTTTGACCTTTTCTTTTAAGATAACAAATCCTTTACCTTTTATGACTGTAGTGGTGTCATTTCCAAATGAAACCTTCCTTTCCTTTTCTAAGGCACTATATGACTGAAGTTTTTCCTTATCACCTGTCATGTGTTTCGAGCATCCACTGTCGATGTGCCATTGGTTTTCTTGTCATTCTGCATATAAGGCTATACCACATCTTTCAATTTGCGGTTCTTTATTTTTCCATGTTTTGGGACCCAGTGAAGCTTGCTCCTTCTGAGATGTTTTCCTAAATTTACTTCTGCATTCAGAGTCTTCATGACCGAAGTTGTTATAGATAGAGCATTCTATTTCATTTTCAAGAGCAGAAAATTTATTGTAGGTCCTTTTCATGATCCCAGTCACATTCCTTTTATTTCGTTCTTCTCTAGTCATGATGGTCTTGTAAGCAACATATTGAGTAGCTTTGTGTCCAAAGTTATGACATGAAAAACATTGGCCATTAAAGAAATTCCTGCGATTATCGAATCTACTGACCTGATGATTGTAGTTTCCATTGACATTCATTCTTGAAGCAAATTGAGAATGATTTACCTATAGTTGGTTATAGCTTCTGTTCATCCTTGAAGCATATCGAACTCGATTTACCTGGTGATCTGCTTTAAGCCTCTGCTAACGATTGTCAACCTATTCATTTCTCTTTGTTGCATCAAGATAGCTTTTGGAGGTTGATGGCTTCTATGCTTGAGATGGTTCTTCAGTATATCCAAGACCTGTCTTTATCAGAGGAGAATGTTGCACTTTGATAATTTCATCTAATGTTTCTGATAGCAAACTTAAGATTGAGAGATTTTGTTTTCTCAATTTCTTTTCTTAGACCCACAATTTCACATTCTAACTTTCCATTGTGTTTTTCCCTTTCAACAAGCTGGAATGTAAGAGTATCTATAATCATACTGTTTTCTTCTAAACATATTTTAAGTTTAGAAATTTCTTCATAGAGACCGTATTCATCTAAAGCATCCAGGAAATCATCATCTTCAAAAGCCATCAGAAGTCTATAATCATTACTATTTTCATCTTCATCACTATTTGATAAAACATCACTATCTTCATGCATATAGTAGCTCTTCTTATTTACACTTTGTTTTCTATTCCATTTTGTTGATTCCTTACCTTTATCAAGCTGATCTTTGTGAGGATATTTCACAGCATAATGACCTACTCTTCCACAAGAAAAAATTTTGAAAGGTAGTTCACCTTTGAATCTTCCAGAACCCCGTTGAAGATTCTTGACAAAGTTTGATTCTTCCTCTCCTTCTGATGTATTTCCTGACTCATTGAGTTCTCCTTTTCTTGAAGCTTTGAATGTGGATTCTCTCATATCTGATGGACCCCATTTTCTCATTTCAGAAGCAGTTAGGATTTCATGCAGTTGTGACATAGTAATACTCTGAAGATCCTACTTTTATTCTATGGTAGAAACTTCTGATTCAAACTTAGAAGACAAGGATCTTAGAACCTTTTCAACTAAAGTAACTTCTTTTATCTCTTCACCCAAGTTTTTCATGCGATTAACGATCTCATACATACATAAGAAATAATTAGCTACACTTTCATCATTGTGCATTCTGAGAGTTTCATTTTGAATTCTGAGAGATTGTAGTTTTGCACGTTTTACCTGATCATCTCCTTCATAGCTTAGAATGATCTTGTCCCATATTTCTTTAGCGGTTTTGAGCTGCATAACCTTGATGAATTCTGATTGTGATAGACTCCCCAATAGAGTATTGACAGCCTTTGCATTTGTTTCATACTGCTTTTTACCTGCCGTATCTGTAGGAGTTGTTGATGGAAATGTGTATCCTCCTTCCACAATATCCCAAACTTCCGTTCCAAGAGATTGAAGATAGGTTGTGGTTCTCACCTTCCAATAGACGAAGTTTCTCCCATCAAATATTGGTGGCATGATGGATGCCTCTCTTTCGTAGTTGCTAATGATGATAGACCTTCCTTCAAGCGATCAAGCTTCTTCTGGAGGACCTGCTTTGATACCAATTATTGAAAATAATATTGAAAGGGGGGGGGGGGGGGGGGGGGTTGAATCAGTATTAGCAACTTAACAATATTTCATTTCCATAAACAAATTTGTATACGCTACTTCTATTAATGAAACTTGCGTATATACGCAACTGTGTTTAGAGCAACTAGCATATACCTTGTAAACTTATTATTTAGTTAGTTGATCTTTAATCTATGTATCAGAACCATATAAGCAGTAACAAGCATTGTAAAAACAGAGCAGACAATCACACACAAGAACACAAGATATAAGGTGGAAACCCAATGTGGGTGAAAACCACTTGCTACAATTTGTCCCTATCTTCTTTTAATAAGAAACTTCTTTTTACAATATTTCTGTACTGGTGCAGTTTTATACCAGTACATAGGCTTCTACCTGTAGAAGGCTACAACCTTCTCTTGTTCTCCAGCTTCTCCTGGAAGGGTGCTACAACCCCCTTAGCTCTTGTACTAGCTAATGTACTAGTACGTAGGTGCTGACCTACAAAAGGCTACAACCTTCTCTTTTCTTCCAGGGACCACTTTTCATAGATTTTTAGACTGGATTCATCAATAACATCAATCAAACATTAAATATATCTGCATCGATCAATCTCCTTTGCACCAACCAAAACTGAATCAAACAAACACTTTTTTTAAAGTTGTAACCAGAACACAGTAACAGTTACCAGAACCCAATGCAGAACCCAGAACACTGCAACAACAAACAGAAGTAGCTAAAACATATTTTATGAGACATACGCTACTTCAATGTGTCAAACCTGCATTCATACACTGTTATCTGAAGGCAGACCTACATATACGCTATTTTGAAATGCTAAACCAGCGTGAATACATGCGTTCGCTATACTAAACCTGCGTACCGATCTATAAAAGATGATTTAACCTTTACAACTATTCAAACACCAATTATACCCAGATCATCATATTTACACATTATGACATGCACCAATAAAAGATAAAAAACACACAAAGATACTTCTCTTCAAGCCTAAAGATCTTGACCCATCAATAGAACTTTATACTTCTTCAAGCACTCAGGTTCCTCCTTGATTCAGATCCAGCATAACCCAATGACCAGTAGTCTAAATATTGCTCTTCATTAGATATTCAATCCTTAAGTGCTTTTGCCTAATGATTTCCTTCCCCTTTAATAGTCTCAGGCCTTACTCAATACCATGGTCCAAAACCACTTAGAAGTAATACCTAGGACCAAATACTTGGGGTCAACACTTTGGTCAAGATACCTTGTGTCATGCGGAAAGAGTTATTTTTGCTAACAAAACTAACCTCCCTAGGAGTCTAAGACTCTCTAGTGACAAACAAGACAATTAAGAGCAATCCTTCTCTAAACATACATTATTCTATGAGAAACCAAGTGTTTTTCGATCCTACCTCAAGTCCAACGCTTGTTGCAGCAGTACAGCCTCGTCGATCCAGATGAGCTCCTCCTTCACGTTGAAACCTGCATACACTAACAATCAAACGATTACATAACACCTGAATATTCCATAAAACAAAGCATATTCAACATATAGACCAAGGAGTATATGAAACAATTCATTAAGAACAAATCATTGAGAAGAATGACTTATTTGTATTAAGGAAACAAAAAAGAAACCATTACAACCTGAGCCTTGGTGTTGTGCAAGTTCCTCCCAGGGTCCAGCAAGAGTTTTCCTCTACTTTGACAAGCTCACCCACTTCCAAATGAAACAAGAAAGGATGGTAATCTCTCCTCACAAGCTTACAATGGAAGTCTTAATTCCAGTAGCATCTACCCTTTGGAATGTTCAGCTTTCAACCTCCCCTCCTCTGGCCCAAGGCCTGTATTTATAGTGTTCTAGAGGGAGTTATTCAGTTCCAACATCAATGGGATACTCCCTCTTTTGGATGGGGTAGCTCCTCTCTTGATGGGATAAGTTCCTCTATCATAGGGATGCATGAACCATCTGGAGGCGCTCAATACACGTCAAACACTCTTCTAGAAAGCTCTGGAAGTGACCACAAGTAACTTTTTTAAGATGAAACTCGCACCTTTTTACCTTTACAGGAGTATGCACCCATCCCTTGGCTTACAGAGCGTACTAATACGTAGGTACAATGAGCTTGGGATGCGTACACGCAGGCAAGGTAGAGAGAACCTGCGTACCCAGAGATAAACCTGATTTTTAATGACTTTCTCTCTTTTTTGAAGTTTGACATGAAGAGCAGAGGTATAAGGCTTGACAAGGAGGATAATATGACTATTGATGGAGCCATATTCACTGCAGATAGTCATGGTGACCAATTTCAGTGTAACAATTGCCCCCTAAAGTGCGAAGCCTGTAATAGATAAGGGTTTATATCATCTAGGAAGGGTGAAGTACTTTATCATTTCAAGGATTATCTTGTGGAGAGCCTGGTCAGAACCTGCAATTTTCAACACAAAATACATGTATAAGATTATATCATCGCTGAGGTGGGCATTCCCATACTCAGATCAAAAACTTTAACTAACAGACTAACTACTACTCTGATACAGGAATGATTTCATAGTACATCATAATCATAGACCTATGTAGACACAGTATGGATGCAGCCATCTGTTTCTAATTGGTCTACAATATAATGAATACAAAACTCCTCGCAGCCTGGATGGTGGAAACTAGATCCAGGGTCTTCATCTCTACTTCCCGAATCGATACGATTCTAGCCATGCGAATAAATGAGTCGATGTCGAACATGGTAGAAACCGCTTGA